>LPNX011122529.1:0-45215 GCA_001517045.1 Pseudotsuga menziesii
TATAAATTAAATTCATTTTTGTTTAATTTTATTTACAAGTTCAAGACAAATAAATGCTAAAAGATAATAAATTTTTGGGAATTTACAATGAATCTTAGTCACACCATTGTAGAGTTATTTTATTAATTTTATTTATAGTCAATTTAAAAAAGTAACTCAACCATGGTTATTTATATTGTGCATAAAAAATAGTGTAGGAGGTGAGTTGTCATATATACCTACCCCATAAAACCCCTAACTCATAATATTTTAATATATCTTATATCTTTGTAGTACATCTCTTAGGAGGCCCATTTTTGACCTCAAATTCTCTCTAATGCGAATCTCTATATAAGATGCAACACTGGCTATTCTAAAAGCTTGCTCATAGGTTCTAACTATGGTGTACCCAGATATGTTTCTGAACAAGTGTCACATTGTGTAGAATCGCTGCATACAATGGGTTTATCAAATGCTAAGAATGGAAAAGAAAGAGTTCCTTTTGGAGAGAAAAGTTGTCCAAAATTCTAGGTCAAACACAGAAGTTACCGAAGGAGTGTTGTCTTCCAAGGAATCAGTCGTCACATCTCATAGTCATAAAAATGGTGCAGTTAATGGATTGATGTTTCCAGTCATTGGAACAAGGATGAAAAATCATCAGGAACTCTTTCCATGCAAGGGCTAGGTAGGTTCAGTGATGCACCTGAAGACGACACCTTGGATGACTTATTTGATGGGCCCATTTTCATAGATCTTGTAGTGTCCTCGATAAAGTAATCCTATATAGGATGACAGAGGGGACAAGAAACCAAAGCTGTAACTTACGAAAACCCTAACCCCGAAAAGATGGATGGTTTTCACGTACTAGTTTAATAATCATTGTCACGTACCTGCCAAGGTTGGATTCATAGTTAAAAGTGTCGGTTTGTTGAGTGAGTTGGTACTGTCGGTTTGTTGAACAAGTTGGTACTCATGGATTTGGATGTTGCTGATTTGGATGTTTCCAATGGTTTATATTACATCTACATTGCTTTATTACCCCCAAAAATTTGACTTATGTTCAGTTTAACTTTGTTCTATGTTATTTATTAGGTGCTAGCATTTAGATATGGGAAATTTAGGAACTTAGGAAGGATAAAGTACAACAATTTTATATGGAAAGACTACATAGATTCATCATTTGTATTCAAATATTGAAATATAAACAAAGTATTGGAGGATTGTGCATCCACGCAATCAACCATAAGCTATTCAACATAGATGTACACCAACTAAGACTCACCCTATGGACACAAAATCCAACTATAGATATAGGAAGGAAATTTTAAAACTAAACGATTGCACATCAGATCATAATCAAGTCTTGAACCATGCGATTGTATAAGAAGATGTCTTGTTGTTGGTAGATCCAAAGATCACCATAACCTTCAATCTGGCAATTTGAGGAATGCCAGTGCATTGCCTTGTCTGCTACCCACGACATGTATATCGCTTTGCAAGACACACACATATCACAAGACAGGTGGCTCTTGTTCCCTGGGATGTGGAGCAGATTGCGCTAATACTGAGTAAAACCACATATAGATGGTCTGTGGGCCTCTCAAATTTGACTAGAATTTTGACAGTGTGTTGGGAAAATGGATTGGATTGTCAACTTTGTTTGAATATGAGGCATTGTCAACGATCTTGTCTATCTGTTGTTCCATGTTTCAATTTATGTTTTGATATCGTGTCAACCAAATACTATGTTTCTTAAAAACAATAATGGCATAATTGGCTCTGGTAATAAATTGGGCAATCGATCTTTCATAAAAAAAAAATCGTTGCCACTAGACTATGGATCGCGAATGAAAGAGTATCCAATATAGGTCTAGAGATAATAATAAGAGAGAAAAAGAAAAAGAGTGTTGTATGTATGGTGACTTTGGATTTCACAAAGCTTGTTAAGATGTTGTAGATGCAACCACATATTTCAACACGTGAAACTCCGTTTCGACTAATTTCATCCAATGTTTCCCTATTTTTAATGTTTTTGTAAATTAGTTATTTTAATTCTGATATGTTCTCGATTTTAAGCCAAATGAAAACATATTGTGATGTTCATGAGTGAGGACCGAGGTGAATAAGTCCTTTAAAGTTCTCAGTCCAATGTATAGTACCCTATGCCAGATTCCACAATAAAAAATTGATCTTCTCGGTTTGATAAATGCAGAAAGCTGGATCAAAGGTAATTGCCAATGTTTTCACTTTAATGTGTTGGAGCCAAGGTTAATATTAAAACACATAAAATAATATAGGTGGGTTTGTAGTTTTATAAATCCAATCAACCTCTTCCAAGGTTATTAGGTCGACCTTGTTGACTCGAGGTAGTGGATCGTACGATGAATTCTAAATTATAATAATTTTATCGCGTCTGTAAATGTGGAAAGTTTGATCAAAGATTTCGACTTGACATGCCTAATGCATATTTCTTAGTTCTAATAGACGAATTTTTAGTTCCCAAGTCCTAAATTTGAAGCCTTGAATCCAATGTTAAAGTTTGTTAAATGCTATTTTCTTTTTTGAAGGAATTGGACTACACCACCATGACTATATAAGAATCCCCACGATTTACCACTCTATGATTGCTATCATGGTCATCACTTTGTTTAGTTGGCATGTGCATGGAGGAATACTGACCACGTGAAGAAAGATTGAACAGATCAATGTTTGCACCAGACTGTTAGTTATTGGCGGGCATGTTCTCTCTACACATGATTTTTCGCCAAATAGATCCTCATATCCATGTAATTTCTTTTCCATCAACATAAGTTCATCTTTACAATCATGTTCTAATTCCAAATCCAGTTAGGGATCTCTGAATCTACGAGTTTGCACAAATATTTAAAACTCTAAATATTTTCTATGACAATAGACTATTAAACTGAAGATCGTTGGAGGTATGACATCAGATGCATATTACATGACAACAAAGGGACTTCATTCTGATATGGAGATCACGTTTTTTTCCCATGAATTCTGCCTAAGAATTATTCATTAAGGAGTTTCATTGAAATGAGCTTCACATGGAATAGCAAACCTTTATTGTTTTGTTTTGACTTAGTTTAATTATTTTTAACTATCACACATATATTAATTTTAGATTTTGGATTTAGCTTGGTTGTAAATTTGGATTATAACATTGTTTGTTATTTGTATATTTTTTGGAACAAGGGTTCGAAAGATACTGAAAATGAGATCGTTGAATATCAATGAAGAAAAAGATTTCAAGGATTATGAGAAGAAATGACATATAATATTCTTCCATTTCAATGGATAAAATAAGTCAACTTATTTGGATTAATTGTGGAAGTGTGTGGGAAGTGTTTACTGTGTTGCAAAGTTTGAAAAGACTAGACTGTAGCCGCATTACCAAATCACATCAAATCATTTAGACGAATTCATCGTGTTACTGTTGGATGGAGGTTGATGATCCTAAAATGAGTCAACCTATGTGTATAGATTTTCATAGCTTGTATCTTGCAAAAAATCCATTCTACAACATCGACATTATCCTAATAGAGTGCCGAGATCGAACTATTTTTCAAGTATCATTAGGTTTTCCTTATTCGCCCACCACAAATGGAGGATTTTGTTTTCTTACCTTAAGGATCATGCTGCACATTTTCCTGTGAAGGAGGGATCTAGCTCTGGATGATTGAAGAAAATATCTCTTGAATGTTACATGGACGAGCGTAAGTTTGGAAGAGTGAAACTATTTATTTGCAGATCTATTGCCATGAAGTCTGAGACCTATACCCATATTATTTTCACACGGGGCCATGATTTCAGATCAATTAATACTATGTCAAAGGAGTTATTGCTCTATAGAATTTTTTAAATAGTTATGTTTTGTTTTTATTTAGTCTAATTAGGCCAATAGGCTTTTATATGTTAGAATTTTGGAATTTTTGGGGTGGACTAACATTTATGCTTTTTCATCTATGGACAAGAATGAGATAAGTGTAGTACCCAATTTGATTATATGGGATTCGTTCAAAATTCCTAGTTAACAAAAAAAAATAGCTTACTTATAATGGGATAAGTAAAGTTTGTGATTGTTTGAAAAATTAAACTTCAATTTCAACCTGGTAATTAAAACTTCAATCATGATGACACAACTGTTTGATTATTACTTACAATTATTACCTTAACTCCAATGATTCTACAACTTTAGCATAATTTCAACTCTATTCATAGTTACATTGGATAACTATTAGATTAACTATTATACAACTATTAGATTAATTTCAATCTTCATACAACTATTAAATTATATTTAGATGAATGTGGTAATTAAAACATGGTAATAAAACACTATTTGATGAATGTTTAGTTGTATTCCAATCACTCTATCTTTTATCGTGGGAAGTGGCATCATGATAACAATGAGTTAGGTAATGTTCTCCCACGGTGATAAGCTAGTAAGTAAGTCCAAAACTTTTATTAAAATGTATATTAGTAATTTATTCATTTAAACCTATTCCAAACATATTAATCTTATTAATATTGTTGTTGCTAGTGTAAATACTTTACCATGGGGCATATCCCACCAAATAGTGGACTCAAATTTGCTTACTGGAATTACATTAGGAAGTGTCATGGATGACAAAACTGTGGTTTAAACTGACTAGACAAGTATACCAACTTTGGTCGGCCTTTTAGACTGGGGTAACTCACAACTTGTGGGTTCTACCACTTAGAGAGAACTTAACCGACTACTTGTTGGTTTGACCACTTCTACAACTTGTCCGTTTCACTCAACCGAACTTATCGGTTTTACTTAGACTCACTTGCCCTGGTTTGGTTTCAGTGGGGATTTACAAAGTATGTTTCTTAGTATAAAAGACTTAAGAAATTACAAATGTTTTTCACCTGTGAGTAAGATGAAGTAAAAACAGACACAATAACAATTCAACAGAACTATAAAAACAGATAACCAAATATTTAGGAAGACTTGAGTCGACCACTCTGCAGTAAAACCTCGAACACTCACTAGATGAGAAATTTAAGGATTCTCGTTCTTTCACTGCGGTAAAACCTGGAACATTCACTAGATGAGAAATTTAAGGATTCTTGTTCTTTCACTCAACCGTAATTGTAAACAACATTTATCCAAGTAACTCTAAGTAAACATGCATTCAACCATAAACTATTTGATTTATATAACTTGTCCGGACATAACAAAGAACTATATTGTGGTAAATGCAAACTTGAAATTTACAGAGATATTTAACCTTTTACAGAGCTTTATCTCTTGACATCTTCAAACACAAAGAAGCTTGAGCTTCCACACAATCCTTTCTTCACTCTCTGCTACCCTATGAGCTCTCTCTCACTCTCTCTCCTTGTCTATTGTGTCTAACTAGATTTACAATTGTATTCTTCTATTTATAGGCAACCTGAAATTGCTTCTTCGTGAATCTACAGACTTGCCATTAAGGGCTACTTGCCATTAACGGCTGTAATAACTATCTACCTACAAACTTAGCTTCAAAAATTAATTCGGCTGGTTTAGATTGCCGAATCGTGGACTCTTCCCTCTTGTCAAACTGAGTGACAAAATTTGAGCTGATACAGACTCTGACAGAGTCATGTGAGATTAGATATAGATCTGCTAGTAATTAATATTTCCAACAAAATTCTCACATGGACACAAAAGCACGTCCTAAACAAGCGTTGGAATTGAATGACTTTTGATTGAGAAAATAAATTTCAAAACGTCAAAAAATTTACTCTAAAGACAAAAGGCCTTTGCACATGGACATAAAACGCTGGCTCTTAGAGGGGTTTTTTATGGAGTAAGCTACCGACGCGACGATTTTACCTGGTGGCAATCGTTGCACCGGCCCTCCTGCTACCAGCGATCCCTTCCTCCTGGTTGTCCGTCGCCTGTTCTACCACCGCCCTCGTCACCCCGTTTTCCAACCCTTCGTTGTGTCCGAGATCGTCGTTACATCGTCCGCCGTCTCCTTCGATCCGTCGCAGTCACCGTCCCTGTCCATGCATTAATGCCACCTACCTTCACATTTCAAACAACCATCCCGCCTTGCTCTGCCCATTCGTGACCCCTCCTCTCTACGCTCGCCATGGAATGAGTTCTAGTCAAACACCACCGAGGCATCGTATTACTTTATCCAGTCAACAGGAATGCCTGGGCATTCTTGGGGATTCAAAGGTGTTTAGGATTTTTATGGATTTCTCTTCTCAGGTACTGTGAAAGTCCAAGCAGATTTATAATTTTTTTTTCTGTACAGTAATCGTCACGGATGCCTCTGTGTAGAGATAATAATTAAGCTATTTAGTATCAAGTTGTGTGTTTTTTTTATGCTTCCTAGGGTTTTGGATTCGAGTGCATTAGGGTTTGCGTTTTCGCAGTTGGTGCTAGTTTTTTTTAGAAATTTTGGATTCAAATGTTTTCAGTTTTTTCCTTAGCGGTTTGGGTTCCTAAAGCATTCTCGAATTATTTTTTGGGTTTCTTAGATTGAAATACATAAAGTTTGTTTGGGTTGGAACTTTCTCAAATGGTGCCGAGCAATTAGGTATTGAATGTATTAGGGTTTGGTATCCTTCAATGTTTTTTTTATAAAACTCCGGTTGAGGAATGTGATAACGGCATGTAATTCGCCACTTCAGAAATGGTTTATATATGTTCTATGTAAGATTTGATATCTTGACCACCTGATCAAAACAATCCCTCTTTTCCTCTGGTACAGCACCGCTGTGACCGGGACAATTGCAAAGCATCTTCGTTATTGTCACGGGAACGGAATTTGTTACAGCAGGTGTGCAGGTTTTTTGCTGGCATTACCATTGCATGTTTCAGGTTGAGATAAGATCTTTCTTTTCTCCTATTCATGGACAAAATCAATGATGACGAGGTTGGCCTTATATTGAAGGGGGTAATAGACAAGGAAGATACAAAGGCTTGTTGGCAGGTCTGTAGTCCATGGCGAAGAGTTGGAGGCTCCACTTACCGTTTTGAAAGTTCTGGCTCCCCAACTTCTGCATTCATTTCTTCTAAGGTATCCTGATTTGTTCCCTCTGGAAGCAGGGAGAGGATTTGTGGATTCTCATTTAGAATTAATAGCAGAGACCTGCCCTTCACTTCAAGTCATCAATCTCAACCTCAGGAAAACTGAGAGTGTTTTAGAGGTCTTTGAGGAGTCTGACATTGATACAGTCACCGACGAGGTTATCTGTTAATTGCTGCCGGATACAAGGATTTAAGGAGAGTGTACCTGAGGAGAAGGAAGGGTGTGGGAAATGTGGGTGCCACAACCCTTATTAAATTCTCGAATCTTACACATTTAGATCTCTCGTGGTGCCATGGAATAACAGATCAAGAGCGCGAAGCAATAGGTGCTATAGGTTCTTTGCAAGTTGTTATATTACATGGTTGCATTTCTTGAAGCAATAGGTGCTATAAGTTCTTTGCATTGTGCAAGTTGTTATATTACATGGTTGCATTTTGGTTACAGATTGGGGCTTAGCATTGTTGGACTTTGTCACTTTCTTCTCACTTTTTAAAACATGGCATATACTGCTGTAAATTCATATATAAGCAATTTATCATGCTTTCCAGCTAACGAAAATGTAGTGGAAGTCAATAGAAACCAATTAATATAATTATATATTTATACGTTCTCTTTTTTTTTTCTTGTCATTATAAATATTTTATTTTATTATGAGAATGTTCTTGACACGATCACAATTTTAAAAGCTTTAAGAAATGTTAGTCACAATTTTAAAAGGTTTAAGAAATGTTAGTTTCAAGATATTTTAATCTTTTGATTTCAATATTTTTTAAATAAAATGTAATGGAGATTTTTATAGATAAAAAGTATGAAGTTTCATTTTATATGTTTGATTATGTTTATGTATTTGTTTTTTACATGGAAATATGTCAACGCTGGTTATTTTAGAACTGATCTTTAATGTTTATATTCACGATTTATAATATGGTAATTTATATATAATTATGGTTTTGGTTTTTAATGTTTATATTCACACTTTATAATATGGTAATTCATATATAATTATGGTTTTGGTTTGTTTAGGCATTTTATTTATTTATTATTAATGTTTATGGAAAAGAAGTTTTAATAATAAAATTATATAAGGAAAATGCTATTTTCTTTTTAAAATAAACCATAAATAAATTTATAGTCAAAAGTATATACACTTTAATTTATGAGGTTTGCAGATTTTTTGTATTTTATTTTACTTAAATACCACTTTGAAGTATAAGTAACTTTTATTTAACAAATAAAAATGTTGCATAGGAGTTCAAATCCCCCTCTGTATTTACAAAAAAAAACATTTTTATTTGACAAATAATTCAATTTTTTTTTCTTTTTCTTCAACACTATGTTATCTATCCAATAAGGAGATAAGTATTTGACAAGTATGTGGGAAAGAAACATGTCCCTCAAATGTGCCCCTCTTTTGTGCATTGTATTTGATTGTATCACACTCCCAAAGCTAGTTGCCCCTCTTTTGTGCATTGTATTTGATTGTATCACACTACCAAGGCTAGTTGGTTTGACTATATCATGTTTGCATGCACCCACTTGTAGCTACTTGCACATGTTTAACAGAAAGTGGCCATCAAAACAATAATTTCCATGATTAGTATTAAAGTTCAAATTAGCACCAAGATGCTTGGATATGTTAACAAACAAATGAAGTGGCTATGTGAGCTATAGTTTTCCATGATAGGTAGAACACTGAATAGATGAATCAACAACTTTGAAGCCTAAAAATGCCTACTGAAGCTTATAGTGTAAGAATGATTTATATACAAACCTTTGCATTTATAATGTTATTTAAAAAGTGAAATGTTCCTATTGCTTATGTAGGGATGTTCCCTCCACATGCTAAGTTATTAAAAAAATGTATTTACAAGAAACAATAAGAATTTTTTCTGTACAGATGCCCAAATACCTCTATCCGAGTGATGAGAACCCTGTACAATGTAGTTCAAGACCTCAAGTGTTTAGCAAGAACAATTTTCCTTCCTCGGTCTTAAAATCTCCCAAAATGAATTATCAAGGTAGATTGCTATAACCATTCTATCCGACAATGACCTGCAATTCTTTCCAGGAGGCCATCTGGGATCCGATATCTCAATCCTTTCTCGAGTTCCAAATACAACAAAGTTGGGCATTCAAGCACTGCTTGCTCTATACCATCACCATACACATTGTAACACGAAGCCAAAATCAGAACCTGTAATGATTTGTGTTGAGAAAATGCACGAACTCCATATCTTGTCATTAGCTCATAGCTTGTGACATTGATTTCCTTGAGATTTTGATAGTTTTCGGCAATAGCAACCAACAAGATATCTGATATGGTGATCAACCAAGAAAAGTTTATGCTTTCAAGGCTAGAAACTGCACCAAGAGCCACACCCACATTGTCAATAACTCTAGGCCGTCATTCAACTAGATTCAGAATTTGCAAGTAAGATAGTTGTTGCAGAAGACTTACCCCCAAGTCTGAGATTTGGTCACATTCCCAAAGGTCTAGCCTCTTTAATGTTCTTGCGGACCATTAAAGAGTGCACAAAGATAAATTTAAAATAGAATTCGGTTATTGTATTTAGTTGCACACAAAGATAATTTAAAAGATATTTGACTATCTTTATTTTGATTTCCTAGAAGATAGAAGATACTGTTACAGATGACTTTTATGGTTAAAATTGATGACCAAAAATTTGGTGTTAACAGTTATTAAACTTATTATGTACTTCATGAAAATTCATTTGTCTTTAATTTATTCCGCAGAAAGTATTTTAAGTTTAAGTTTAAGTTTAAGTTTAAGGCAATGCAGAATGGTCTCTAAGTTTAAGTTTTGTTAGAAAGCATAATTTTTATAATAACCTGATTCCATGTCATTACATTGATTTTCCCTCTGTCTATCATAGTTACTGGCAAAAGACAGAGCTTAGGTTTTTGAAGGGCTATTAGACAATAATCTTTCTGTAAGAGTCTTTGGGATTCAATTATAACATACATTGTTTCCATGGTACATCATTCTTTCTTGCACGGTTCACATCCTAAAGTACCAAAACAAAACATGATTTTATTATTTCTTTTATAGAAGGCATCGTGAAGTAGGAAAAGTGAAGAGGGTGATTGGCTTTTAGTTTGGCTTTCGTTTCAAACTATTATTTAGTTAATTTTTTGGTTTGTTCATATTTTATGTTATCTAAAGTATTTAGAAAAGATACAGCTGAAGAAATTATATGGATTTTCATTTTTTCATTATTGTGGTTTGTTCATATTTTATGTTATTTAAAGTTTTTAACAAAGATAGTTGTAAGAAATTATATGGATTTTTGTTTTGTTTTGTTTGTAATTATGGTTTGAAGACATATTTTGGTAATTAAAATTAAAACGGTGAAAATGTTTTTCTCCACCATTTGAAAACGTTTCTAATAAGATGGGGTGGATGACTTGCTCCTTTTGCATCAACAAGAGCAAGAAATATCTCCCCAAACCGTGTTTGCAATTCTCATCCCTTACAACTTTCCGAGACTTGATGAATGAAATTGTCTCTTTCTCTGAATCCTATTTCACTGATTGGTAGAGAAGAGAGATTGTGGTGGATGAGCACAAGATTGAATAATTGTCCATATGTAAGATCTTCTATTTTGTTATTTTGATCGACGTTTAAAAATTAATAGAATACATAGGTTAGGGCTTTAAATATTATTTCATTATATCATTAGAGAAGGATTATGTGTATATAGTCGTCATACAAAAAGATAAACAATAACTTGAATCTAGAGGCAAGGTGGATATAATGGTTGAATATGTTTTTTTATTGTTTTAATCAATAACTGAAATATATGGCATTGCATTGTAGGGAGGTATAAAAAAATGTGCAAGTGTAACTTAAAAAAATGATTTTTTTTATAGAGTTTTTAGAATATGTATATTAATTATAAATATATTATGAATTTTATAAAATAAAGATTTTGAGTTGAGTTGACAAAATTTATACGTAAATGTAATTCCATGTTTATTAAGCATAATTGTTTTCATCTTGATTTGAGAAATGAAAAGACAAAGTAAAACGAAGTTTAGCCATAGTAATCAATTTAAAAGATCCAATAATCAACCTCTTGATAGGAATCAATTTAAAAGATTTAATAACCTATTACTTGATAGAATATCCTAGCTTGCTAAGAATGGTAATATAAAATGTACGATAAATGTGGTGTTTCAATTTACAACTCTAGTATTAATCGATTTTTTAGTTTAGAGAAGCAAACAACAATTGCTTTAAAGTTGTGGAGCTAACATGAGAATTCTTAAGGATCACAAGCCTAGTTTTAGCTCTAGATAAAAGATGAATATTAAAACAAGGCTGGCTTAGATAATAAAAAAATGTTTCTTTAAGTAATCATGATCATAAGGCTATTAGGAAGGTTATTAATTTTCCAAACATGTTGTGTGTTGGGGTGTAGACCAACTGGCAAGCCCATGACATGATAAAACACTTTGAAAAGAAGATCGTTGGTTCAAACCCCAGATAATATGTGCTCCATTGTGGTGGGCTCAATGGATGCACATAGGGGTATAGTGTGTTGAAATACTGAGAGGGGGGTGAATCAATTTGTACTATTTAAAATTTTAATCAAAAGCAGGTTGTTGATTACTAATCACAACACATCATCAATGTGTATAAAAATAACAAGCTGCACATTACACAATAATTTTTGACGTGGAAACCCAAGTTCTGGGGGTAAAACCACATAATCCTTTTAAAAATAGTTTTCCAGAAATAACTGGAAGGAGGCAACAATCCCCTTATTATAAAGACTTCAATTTTCCAACTGCAACTGGAAGGAGGCTGCAACCGCCTGATTTGCAGGCTCTAACCTGAAGGAAGCTACATCTCCCTAGTTCTTGGCTTCAACCAGAAGGAGGCTACGACCTCCACCCTGATATGAAGATAGAAACTGTTGAATCACTACCGCACTGTTTCTACAGATCTGCTAATCATCACCTGTACTGCACTGCACAATCTGTACCACATTGCACAACCTGTACCATACTGCACAATCTTTAGAGTTATCTTCTACAAACTCTAGATGATAGGTCAATGGTGGTGTTAAGTTTGCTAGAGGGACTTGTGACTTTTCCCCGGCTGGAACTCTGCCCTCGGCTGGAACTCTGCCTCGACTGGAACTCTTCCTTGGCTGGAACTGTGCCTCGGCTGGAACCTTTCCCATCCAACATTACCAACGTAGAACTGTGAAGATTCCAAATATCTAAATATCTGCTAGCTTAATAACTCTCTATAGGAAGTACGTTCGATAATGCATGAACTTTATCGGAAGGAACTCGAACTCGTACCTCACAGGAAACCTACCCTTGTTGGAACCCTGCCCTTGCTGGAACTCTGCCCCGGTTGGAAATATTCCCTAGCTGGAACTCTGCCCTGACTGAAACTTTGCTATGTTGGAACTCTGCTCCGAATGGAACTCTGCCTTGCTAGAACTCTACCCCTAGCTAGAACTTTGCCTCCTTGAGAATCCAAATATCTAAATATCTGGTAGCTCAATACATTCGACAAAGCATGAAATTTATTAGAAGGAACTCTTCCCTCACATGAAGCCTGCCTCGATTGGAACTGTACCCCGACTGGAACTGTGCCCTGGTTGGAACTCTGCTTCGACTTGAACCTCGCCCCACAGGAACTCCGCCTCTTCAAAGTTCTTGGACCCAATTAGATCTAAAGAGAAGAGAAGATGTTGCTTACATCCCGGTGGGAACACTTCTAAAAGCTTATCTCAGTTAAGCCCCAGTGAAAATGTTTCAGCCAGGGTAGAGTTCCAGCTAGGGAAGAGTTCCAATCGAGGTAGGGTTCCTTCCGATAAAGTTTATGCATTGATGAACATATTGAGATAGCGAATATTTAGATATTTGGATTCTCAAGGAGGCAGAGTTCCAGCCAGGGGCAAGGTTCTAGTCGGAGCAGAGTTCCAGCAGGGCAGAGTTCCTGTCGAAGCAGAGTTCCCACGAGGCATAGTTCTAGCCGGGGCATAGTTCCACCAGGGGAAAAGTTCCAGCTGGGGCAGAGTTCCAGCCGAGGCACAATTACAAGGGCAGAGTTTCAACAAGGGCAGGGTTCATGTGAGGTAAGAGTTCATTCCAATAAAGTTAATGCATTGTCGAACGTACTTCCTATAGAGATTTATTGAGCTAGCAGATAGATATTTGGAATCTTCACAGTTCTACGTTGGTAACGTTGGATGGAAAAAGTTCTAGCCAGGGCACAGTTCCAGCAAGGGCAAAGTTCCAGCTAGGGCACAGTTCCAGCCAGGGCAAAGTTCCATCCAGGGCATAGTTCCAATCGGGGCAGAGTTCCATCCGAGGGCAAAGTTCTAGCTAGAGCATGCATGCCGAGTCAGAATCACAGCTCCCTCTAGCAAACTTAACACAACCATTGACCTATCATCCAGGTTGTCATCTGAATTTTGCCTTTAGCATCTTTAAAATCCAAGAGGTTATTTTGACATGCATGATAATAAAAACATCACTCATATCATCAAATGAATGAGACACGCAAAACTTTTCCATTTAGAAAGTTTCAATGAGTTTTTTACTCATTTTTAAATTGACTATAAATCAAATTCTATCAATATAATTAACTTATTATGGGTAAAGAGGAAACTTTGTCTACTAAAAAAAGTTTTAATGAGTTTTTATTCAATTTTTAATTTATTGTAAATTAAACAATATAATTACTAAAAGTTGGGTGAATATAAAAAGATGAGGGATTTTTTAGATGCAAAAAACACACATCTATTGTAGAAATTGAAAATGAATATCCATGTTATAGATTTGGGAGAGATATACCGAAGGTAGCCACCTAGGATGCCAGGTAGGATAGGAGATGAAAACATGTGCGTGTTATTTTTCTCCAAAACATGTGTGCATTTTGTATAACAAAAATGCCTGCATATTTTGTGAATGCTCATTTATTCCCCCAAAATCGGCCCGTGACCCCATTCTCAATGTTCTACTCATTTTCGTTCCGACCGATGACCAGAGCAAAATGATGGACGCAATTTCAGTGTGTAGAAGCATTGTCAACAATTTTCTTCTCCCCCCACAAGTATTTCTTGTGTCCACGTTATATTTTCATTCATTTGTATGCTAAAAAAACATTTAAAAAAGACTACAATGAACTTTAAATTCTTTCACAAAATCCCAAACCAACAAAACAATTCCACATTCAAAGAAAAAAATAGTATGTACTTTCAATGGAGGACTTAATTTGATTTTATCTGCATGCACAATATAAGTCATCCCATCCCTCACAAGTTTTTATTGTTTAGTTCTTCCTTTAAGTATGGCATCCCCAACTTAGAGATAAGGACTCTCGAAGATTACTCCATTGACATCCATTGGAATGACACCTGCTTTTACCTCATTAATGGAGTTTGTACAAATAATAAATCTAAATTTCCACTACTTTGTGCCTGTCAAAAGTCCATATACCACCTCACCCAACCCAATGGGTATGGTTGAGGATGGCCATGCACCTCTAACCAAGCTACTCAATTAGATGGGTTGAAATCCAGGTTGACTATGATAAAGAATCAAAGAAATGAAATAATTTAGTTATTTATCTTTTCTCATTGTGCGCCGGCTGGAACTCTGCTTTAGCTGGAACTTTGCCCCGACTGGAACCTTGCCCCTGGCTAGAACTCTACCCAGATGGAACTATGCCCCGACTAAAACCTTGCCCCTGGCTGGAACTCTAACTCCTTGAGGATCCAAATATCTAAATATCCGCTAGCTCAATACATTGGACAATGCATGAACTTTATCGGAAGGAACTCTTCCCTCACAGGAACCCTGCCCTGATTGGAACTCTAGCGCAACCTAGGTCCTTCCTTAGTTCTTCCAACATCTCTTGGGAGGGTGGTCTCCCCAAACACCAATCCTTGAAGTGAGGTGGAAGCACGCTCAAATAACCTTTCTTTTGAAGAGGAGGAGCGAAGCCTCACCAACCTAAGCCGCCTATCACTGCTGCCCCTACCTTAGAACCTTACATACATTAAATTTGATATTTGCATATACACAAATGTGAGTTCTTTAACCCAGATGGAAATATGATATTTGTATATATACAACTCTGAATTCTTTAACCTAGATTGAAAGCCTATAACTCTACCTATCAACCAATCTTTGATCTATCAAATCTGCCCGGTCTTATTGGATCCACCAAAAATACTTATTGGACAACCCATATAGCTTCTAGCTTTATCTTATAAAGCACCGAGACTTTCGTTGTATCTTATTTAGAACAACTGTTCCTCACCTTTAGGATTTGATTATTCCATACCTCCATCTTTAGTTTCTTCTTATGGGGCAACCTACCGCACCCTTTTTAGTATTTTATAACTACGTGCCTCATCTTTAGTTTTTTTAGCCAAAGCATTCAAACAAGCACAAAATAACTTTGACAAATCTCTGTTATCGCTGCAATTCGGAAATTACTAATAAAAAAGTTGAAAGAAGAGATCCATAACATTTGGCAGTCTCGGTCGCTGCAATTTGGAAATTACTAATAAAAATGTTGAAATAAGAAATCCATACCATTAGGCAGTCTCGGGGCTAGACGTCTGTATCAGTTTGATTTCAAAGTTTAGAATGTGTTGGTTTTACGTTAACCAGCTCAAAATCTCACGAAAATTGTATCCACATAGTCTATTTTCCTAATGGGTAGGCTATTCCATCATTTTGCAGAGCTTAGCACACCATGAATACGCTTATTCTCTGAGGTGATTTGCATTTTTCTCATCAATCTGTAGTTACATCAATTCATTGAATTTGTAGTGGTATTATTTATGATTTTGCACTGGGTTTATTATCCTTCATTCTCCACGAACATAGTAACTAATTACGTGGATGTATTTTCAACAACGTGTATGTATTTTCAACAAACTTATAGGTTTGAAGTAGATCTGTTAAAGAAATTCACCATGAGTTTGCCTCCGGAGCAATCCCGTCCAAGGGAAATTTCAGCAGGTAGATATGAGATTGGATGGGGAGCCTCACCAGATGCAGCCATAAGTAAAGGACCCACCAAACACAACTGCGCCACCACCACCACCAGTCCTGCCCTGATAGCTAAATATAACATACATTGGTCACCAGACAAGACAATAGAAATGAAACCTAGAATTAATAAGCAATCAATGTGAGCCTGAAACTCTCATCATAAAAATTAAACCGTCTGCAACCCAACATCATTTGGATGAATGATACCAGACCAACCAAAGAACTGACGAGAACAACATACATGGGCGGTCGGGCATGGCCTCGGTCTGTGCGATGCTTCATCAAGCGAAGTGAAACATGCAGAGTGTTTACCATCCGTGATAAATTTGTGTTAATTGTCCCATGAAAATATTTAATGAGAATTTCATCTATATATACGACTTTGACCCACCCAACATTGCAAACCACCACATCAATAGGC
Source organism: Pseudotsuga menziesii (assembly GCA_001517045.1). NCBI lineage: Eukaryota > Viridiplantae > Streptophyta > Pinopsida > Pinales > Pinaceae > Pseudotsuga > Pseudotsuga menziesii. The sequence continues at coordinate 16,531 of LPNX011122529.1, forward strand.
CTCCTTTGGAACGATTGTTCTATTGCATCCGAAAGAGTTTCATAGTCACCCACATCAGCAATCTGCGAAGGAAAGAAAACGGTCCTAAGTTGAGCCCAACAAATAAGGAAAGAAAATAGTCCTAACTTGAGCCCAACAAATACCCAACACCAATAATGAAAGTCAAAATGAGAAGAACATGTAGATGTACCTTTGAGCATATTCTATCAGCACTGATAGTTTTATTATCGACCAATTTGTCTATTGCCTTCTCCAGTTTAGCAGAGCTTCTTGCTATCAGAGTAACGAAAGCTCCCTGAGACAACGCCTCTTTGGCAATAGCAAGGCCAATACCATTGGATCCTCCTGTTATTAGGACATGCTTTCCACCCAGAGACTTCAGACAATGCGAAGGTTTCCAAAGCAGGGTTAAAAAGAAAAATAATTAGAAGAAGAAGAAGAATTGTGAGAATAGTTGCAGCAACTTCCACTGTTAGGAAAGGTTTAGGCGTTTGGAGAATGCCAACCTATGTATTACATATGAGCATCCATTGTAGGTTTGTCGAATATCGTGTTGTCTTATTTTCTCCATGGGCTTTTAATATGGGATATGGTATGTCAAGATGAACAGTTGACGACGACCATGTTATATGCTAAAAGAAATAACTAGGCACCATAAATTATGGCAGCCTATGAAAAGAATGATTCTCTTGAAGGATATGATTTGGCAGCTTATGGTTGGAATATGGAATATTGAGTTCATTTAAGAAAAAGTGACAGTAAATTGAAAAGATTTTTTTGTTTTTTTCATCCTCACACCATGGGTATGGGTAGATTGTCCTCAGAAATACAAATATTAAAATTCAATTATTTTGGGTTGATGGTCCTCATAAATACAAATATTAAAAATCAATTATTATGCGTTGATGGTATTCCCATGTTATATAGTTGGAAATATCACGATTTGAAAGTAAGTTTTTGTAAAAGGTGAATTTTCTCAGTAGTTAAATATCGATTGTTTTCGGGTTTTATTACAAGATTTTTTTATTAGTTGTTTGAATGGGACCCTTGTATTGTCGGCTTTGATATTTTTCAGCTTATTTAATTTTTATGTAAAGTATCCTTCTAGATTATATTAGTTAAATCAACAATTTTATTATATAATTCAATTTTATTAATTTTACTTAATTTAAGAAGTAGATATCAAAACAGTTTTAGTATATAAATATGATAAACTTTAAATTAGAAAATATTTAACTTAATTTTATTAATTTCACTTAATTTAAGAGTAGATACCAAGCAACTTTGCCATTAATTACACCAATATATCTTAATGTATTTATATTTATATGTGATTCACAAAACAAAAGATTGAATTTTTTTTTTACTTAAGCTTAAAAAAATATAGAAAACATAATTGATATTTTATAATTCATAAAAGGATCGAAAGAAGTTATGTATTTTTGTAATTGATATTTTATAATTCATAAAAGGATCGGAAGAAGTTATGCATTTCTTTAAATTGATATATTATAAAATTTATATTTTATAAAAAATGAAAATAACCTAATTATTTCTAATCATATGAAAAATTGCATGTCTTCAGTTTTCTATATTGAGGAATTAGTGAAGTTAAGAGTAATCATTTGATATAGGAATTGATATTTTAAATTGAGAATCTTAGTATATTAAAATTAGAATAAGATAATGAATGTAGAAAATCTTATTATGGTTAGTAATTAATAATATTGAAAATTAAATCTAAATATATTGATGGTTGGTGTTATTGATGAAAAATGTTAATAAATTTGTGTGGCAAAATCTTTTTATGAAATAATTATATATGTGACAAGGTCTTTTCAAAGTGTTCAATAGATTTTTTATTTGTAATATGACGATTTAAAAGAAAAAAATTATTTCGAGATTTCTTTAATAAAAAAACCTAATAGAAGTGCAAGTCCTTTGTATTGGACCTCTGGTAAATAGATGGTTTCAATAGTAATTGAAGTCTACTTGGTTGAAAATTGAAGTTTAGTGTATTGTAGTGGGGTTTACCTTTGAGTTTTGTTTGCTTCAAATTTGTGGGGACACAGGATTGCGTCTCCCTTAAAAATTAGGGTTAATTAATATTTTAAGCTAAATACTTGTGTGTATTGGTTCAATAGAAGAGACTATGGCATGCTAAGATTGTCATCACAATTTGTGCAACCTTATCCAATAAATCCATACATTTGTAACCCACTCACCCACTCAAGAATTTGAACCTCCATATTAATACAAGCTTAATCACCTTACTTGTGGATAGACCACATTCTTCTTATTCAAATAAAATCAAATCTTATTTTAAGAGGCCTTTTAAAGATATATATTTTTAAAACTTTCAGAAATTCCTTTACAAAAATTGTTTTCTAATCATAAATCTAATTTTAAGCTTTGCTTCTACTATATTTTAGTTACAAAATAATTTATAATTAGTATTTTTTTATTAACTAAATTACAACTATTTATCAATACAAAAGATATGTATTCTATATTTTTTATTTTAAAATTAATCAAATTATCAACTTTTGTCAACACAAGTAATACTAGTTTTTATTTGTATTAACAAAATAAAAACAATTTGAAGATTTCACTTTCAATTTGGAGGGCATTTGTCTTTAAAGTGGAATTTTTATAAATGACAAAGTAGAAGGTATATATATATATATATATATATATATATATATATATATATTAAAATAAATTTTGAGATGTAATAAGTTGTTAAGTACAATAAGCACATGATGAAGGAAGACTAATTTTAAGAGGTCCAAAGAAGAAGAAGAAAAGTTAGATTGATCACATTGTAAAAGTTTGGGAAGTGAGCCCTCAAATTTATGACAATTATGTGCATCACCCATAATTTTTTTCAAGTGATAGTGAGATTGTTTGTTTAATGATCTTGTTTGTACATAACAAAAACATCCATGATATTGGACATTGACAAATTATTAAGGGTGACTAACTTATAGTGAACCGTCCTTGGGAAGCTACATTTCTTAGAGTACAACACCATTAAAAAAATTAGTCCCAATGCATTGTAAAGACACTAATTATAAAGGAAGAGAAAATGTTGGACGAGGAAATGATAAAAAGGAAGATACAACATCCCTAAGGAGGAAAAAACCTGGAAGCAAATGCTATTTAGGATTTTTGTGGTATAGGGAATTTTCCCTCTAGGATTTTGTGTTATGTTTAGAAAATAAACCACCAAATTGTGTATGACATTACATAAAAAATGCTATTTCTAATGATCAAGTATATTGTCAATCATAGGATATAATTTTGCCAAAATTTCACAATATGAATATTTAAAAAATAAAAAAGTGCTTTACTTTTATTATACAATTATGTTAACTTGAAATGGGGTAAAAATTATGTTAAATTAACATAATAGAAAAAGGAAAATGTATAACATTGCATAAGTTGAATCTATATTTTTCCATTAAAATCATCATTCAAATTTATTGATCAATTTTTTTTTCTTCGACCTTATTTTGCAACTTTTTGGGGCAATTGCTATTTTTAATAACTTAGCATGTGGAGGGAACATCCCTACAAAAGCAATAGGAACATTTCACTTTTTAAATAACATTATAAATGCAAAGGTTTGTATATAAATCATTCTGACACTATAAGCTTCAGTAGGCATTTTCAAGCTTTAAAGTTGTTGATTCATCTATTGAGTGTTCTACGTATCATGGAAAACTATAGCTCACATAGCCACTTCATTTGTTTGTAAACATATCTAAGCATCTTGGTGCTAATTCAATTTAATACTAATCATGGAAATTATTGTTTTGATGGCCACTTTCTGTTAAACATGTGCAAGTAGCTACACTAGCTACACTTAGGTGCATGCAAACATGACATAGTCAAACTAACTAGCCTTAGTAGTGTGATACAATCAAATACATTGCACAAAAGAGAGGCACATTTGAGGGACATGTTTCTTTCCCAAATACTTAATAAATACTTATCTCCTTATTGGATAGGTACCATAGTGTCAAAGAAAACAAAAAATTTGAATTATTTGTCAAATAAAATGTTTTTTTTTTTTGTAAATACCTAGCTGGATTTGAACTCCTATGCAACATTTTTATTTGTTAAATAAAAATTACTTATACTTGAAAGTGGTATTTAAGTAAAATAAAATACAAAAAATGTGCAAACCTTATAAATTAAACATTTTTATTTGTTAAATAAAAATTACTTATACTTGAAAGTGGTATTTAGGTAAAATAAAATACAAAAAATCTGCAAATCTCATAAATTAAAGTTTATATACTTTTGACTATAAATTTATTTATGGTTTATATTTAAAAAAATAACATTTTCCTTATATAATTTTATTATTAAAACTTTTTTTTCATAAACATTAATAATAAATAAATAGAATGACTAAACAAACCAAAACCATAATATTGTGGATTACCATATTATAAATTGTGAATAAACATTGATTACCAGCGTTAACATATTTCCATGTAAAAAACAAATACATAAACATAATCAAACATATAAAATGAAATTTCATGCTGTTTTTCTATAAAAATCTCCATTACATTTTATTTGAAAAATATTGAAATCAAAAGAATAAAATATCTTGAAACTAACCTCTCTTAAAGCTTTTAAAATTGTGATCGTGTCAAGAACATTCTCATAATAAAATAAAATATTTATAATGACAAGAGAGAAAAAGAGAACGTATTATATTAATTGGTTTCTATTGACTTCCACTACATTTTCGTTAGCTGGAAAGAGTATTTCTGGAAAGCATGATAAATTGCTTATATATGAATTTACAGCAGTAGATGCCATGTTCTAAAACTGAGAAGATAATGACAGAGAGTCCATAAAAACTGAGAAGAAAGTGACAGTCGAGGCTAAACCCCAATATGTAACCAAAAGGCAACCCTGTAATATACTTGCAAAGAAACTGTAGCACCTATTGCTTCAAGCGCTTGATCTGTTATTCCATGGCACCAAGAGAGATCTAAATGTGTAAGATTCGAGAATTTAATAAGGCTTGTGGCACCCACATTGCCCACACCCTTCCTTCTCTTCAGGTACACTCTCCTTAAATCCCTGAATCCGGGCAACAATTAACAGATAACCTCCTCGGTAATGTCAGACTCCTCAAAGACCTCTAAAACACTCTCAGTTTTCCGAGGTTGAGATTGATGACTTGAAGTGAAGGGCAGGTCTCTGCTATTAATTCTAAATGAGAATCCGCAAATCCTCTTCCTGCCTCCAGAGGGAACAAATCGGGATACCTTGGAAGAAATGAATGCAAAAGTTGAGGATCCAGAACTTTCAAGACGGTACTAGTGGAGCCTTCAACTCTTCGCCATTGACCACAGACCTGCGAACAAGCCATTCTATCGTCCTTGTATGTTACCCTCTTCAATATAAGGCCAACCTCGTCATCACTGATTTTGTCAGAAAAGAACAATCTTATCTCAACCCGAAACACGCCAGGGTAATGCCAGCTAAAAACCTGCACACCTGCTGTAACAATTTCCGTTCCCTTGACAATAACGAAGATGCTCTGCGAATAGCGGTCACAGGGCTGAAAAGATATAAAAGATTAAGGTTCTGTTTAAATTCTGAATTCATAGCCAGAAATGTACGTAAATGATAAGGGTTCATTTACAGCAAAGTACATCGAAATCAGCTCTAAAATATTAACTTTCTCTTTAAATTTTGAAATCGTTGACAGAAATGTACGTAGATGGACAGAATTGATAGCACCATAATCCATTCAAACCTATTGCATGTGCATACTACTGGATATACTGCGTTACGCGTAGATTAAATCTTGGCTACGATGACTTTTTTTATAGAAAATTCCTATACGATCATGATATTCATGTGATTGAATTCAATCGATGGCCATGGCCCATGCCTCTCTCGTCTTCATTGTCATCCCAGACTCCCACTGGACCTCATCTTCTCACTCTCAACACACAATGCATTCAGTGTCCCTAAAATAGTACCGTTTCAAATAAAATCACATCGTGCACAGTGTTGGAATTTCTCTTACGAAGTATCAATGAAATAAATATGGATCAAGGACAACCAGCCATGTGTATTCATATTTCCTTTTACACATAAACTCGAAAAAGAGTCTCATAAAGTGCAAGCCCAAAGGTTGCTTCCTTGACACCTAATCAAAAGGGGTAGTCTATCTAGTCGACTATTTCGTCCGAAGCTTTTCTTATCCGGCAATCGTCCGATTGTCCGTTAGATCACTTTTTCTCCAGACACCATCTAGTTTACTCTGGCCGCGGCATTGTCTAACAACAACACGATACCATTAACACGTTTTAAATAACACCGTTTCCTAAAAAAAAATACAGATCTCAAATCTCAATTTGAAATTTCAAAGGCCTACCTCTATCCTCTCGAGTCTCCATGAATACATTATACCCTTGGCTTCTGCCTTCCGAGGTGAATGAATCACAGCCATGACAATAACAAAAAATAAGTAGTTCGATCTCAAGGCATCCAGGGAAAAGGGCTTTGGCTGCTGCCTTCATTCATTAACCATATTTAAATATTATGCCTAATTCGAGCTTGCTGGATATGAGAACAACCATGTTTATTCATGCCTAGAAGCCCATCGAGGAGAAGAGATCACCATTCCATCGAGGAGAAGAGATCACCATTCCTTACTTTGATGCTCTCATTCCCTTTTGCCAGCGCCAAGCCAAGTTCAAGAGCTGGGGCTTGAATTGCAAATGCATGAGATGCAAAATCTTCCGGAATGGGCAGGATTTGGAGAATTTGCAAGACATTATGTACTAGAGGCAAAGGAGATCATCAAGAGTTCCCCAGTGTTAGAAACAGAAGAAGAGAGGTGCTGAACTCATGCATATTTTGTGTCTGCATACTTCCTTTCCACATTGTCGACCCTCGGCTTCGGCTTTCCTTCCGTGCAGAAATTTAAGGAGGCCATTCAAAGCACTGTGCTTGGGGACTTCCGATATCTGGGCATTGCAGCTGGATAATTCAAAAGTTGTCGATGTTTGTTGGGGATGAAAATGATTCATTGCTTACATGGCAGGAATCAGAGCAGGCGAAGGAAGCATGCATCAGCGTACTTGGCAGACACAACGAAGATGTTCTCAAATCCTTCCTCAACAATTCTTCAAACTGATTAGTGTTTAAGCGATAGTCCACCCGCCATTGACCTGCCATAATATTTGATTTCAAAGGCATGCGATGGAATTTTCTTATGTTCTATAAACCCCAACACTTTCATGGGAATTATTAGCTGGTAATTAAAGCAGTGTCATCTCTTGGGGAACAACCTTAGTTGCACAACGTTTTAGATTTTTGTTGTAAATTCTCACATACAGTGCTTGTAGAGTTTCTGAATTTGGAAAATTGGACAATGGGAATGGTTTTCATTGGGGGCACAAAGAAAGGAAAATGTATAGGGAAATTATGATTTTCAATGGGATACAAAGCTAAGAAAGAAAGTGTGGAAAATTAAAATTCCTGAATAATTTTATTAAATGATTTGGGTTTTTGATCTCTATAGAAGTTCACCATTATCCACCAATTTTGCAATGTGTAGTAATTATTGGTTTTGAAAATGAAGATATTATGGGCCAAACACAAAATATAGAGATAGTTAATAGATCCAAACAAAATACCAAAAGAATTGTTTGTGAAAACTAAAATATCAATTTGTTTTTTTCGTACTGTGATGGTGGACTCATCAACTGATATCTCAACTTACCAGCTTACACCACCTCTCCCACTATTATACAACTATAAAATTACACATTTCAAAGAAAAAACATGCCTCATGGCTTTTAATTTAAGAAATTAGGTTTATTTTTACATCCAAACTAATCAATTTTCAGCTCTGCAATATTTTTTTTCTAATAGCTATTTCAACTCGTCCTACATCATTCTACATAAATGAGTCCACATTCTATTCAGATAAGTGCAGGCCACGTTAGTGAACGGGACGGGGACTGGGCATAAAACCAAGCTCTCATTGAGCTTATAATGCTATTATGGCTATATGCATGCCATTATTTGATTTGATGGCTTCAACAATGGCAGCACCTCCTAGATTCAGAGAATCCCTACACATAGGGAAGGAAGAATGCCAAACGAACAATTATCGATACAATCCAAATGGAAAGTATGATTGCACTTGGGAAATACTCTCACATTTTCTCCTTCCACAAATTCGCCCAAACAGATTGGACAAGGTCACGGGCTGTGGCTTTGAGGCAATGATCTAAACAATGATCGACACTGCTTTCATGGTCGCCTTCTGCAATCCAGTGTTTCCCACTCCATTGAAAGAATCTGCCTCCTGCACGGCATCGGGTATATGAGAAACCAGTCGACACTCAGAGCGAAGATGAGAAAATCGAGCAAAGCCATCAGAATCAATACTAGATCGAATCGCCTCCTTAACGTAAGAACTAGTCGGTTTGTTTCCCATTGGAAAAGGTGAGCTAGGGTGGGAAGTCCATAACTTCCTGCCAATTGACAACTAAAATCCAAAACCTTAGCTTGGGGTGGGAAATCAATAAATTCCTCCAAATTGACAACTAAAATCTAAAACCTTGGCTTCATTAGCTACCTGGATGCCTTGAGATCGAATCGCCATGGTTTCATCAACCACTATTTTTCTGTTATTGTAATGGTTGTGATTCTATCATCTCCGAAGGCGGGGTAGAGCGAGCATTTGAAAATTTTCTGTTATTGTAATGGCTTTGATTCTATCACCTCCGAAGGCGGGATATAGCGAGCATTTGAATTTCAAAATTTCAAAATGGAGACTTGTGGTTTTCTTTTGGGAAATGGTGATGTTTGAGAGGTGTTAATGCTAACGTCCTTGGTGTTGTTAGAGAGTAGCGCCGTTGGAGTAAACTGGATGGTGTCGAAAAAAAAGAGTGGTCTAACCGATAATCACCGGAGAAGAAAAATTCCAGGTGAAATCGTCGACTAGTTAGACTACTCCTGCAAACCCCATTGGTTTGACCTAGGGACCTTGGGTGGAAAGAGTATAATTGCCTAAGACATGAATTATCATTAGAAGTGTGTTGGAGATTGCTTACAGGGTTCAGAGTTGGATTTTGTTCATTGGGGAAGAGTCGAAGAAAAACTCCATTTCAAATAAGATTAAAATCCCTCTTACCAATTCATTGAGTTTTTGTTGTTGATCATTGATCATTCTACAAGATCAATGATCCAAATGTATGGTGCGATCTTTGCACCAAAGGATAAATGTGGTTGAATTCACGCTAATAACTCAATATTTCTAAAAAGAGTGTGTAGCCAATCCCAAGGAAGGATAAATAATTTAAATGCTTATGTTTCTTTTTGCATGGAATAGAGGATCGAGTGCCCATTTCTTCGAAGACTTCAATATAATAGTTAAGGATTTGATAGTAAGAAGGAAGTTGAAATACTAACTGGGTGATTCTAATGTTGTATTTGTGGGTATTTTGACCTGGTAGGTTATCATACTATTTGGTATATAACATATAATAGAACCCCAAGGGCTAGCTCAAACATTGAACCATCTTCCCAAGGCACACTAAGTAGTAAGGTGAGTTAAAATCCAATAGAAGGAAATTCACACTCCTAAATGCATAAATTGTCTCATGCTAGACTTAAATTAGTAAATTGGTCTTGGAGGCCACCCAAGTGTATTGTTAAATTTTTAGGGATTTTTAACAATTTAACTAACTTATGCAAAAATTGCAGATCAAGTACTCAAGAGTAAAAGTATAACAGTGAAAAATAAATTTCTAAAACAAAATTGGTACAGTTGTAGCAAGGCAAGATAAATTTAGAAACAATAACTTTTATCTATTTCAACTTTAACACTCCAGGTTGGTCCTTGAGATACACTTCATCAAATGCAGTGTAGAGAACATAAACAATAATAAAGTACAAAAAACGAACTAATTACCAACAACTAATAAATAACAATGTCGGTTCATATCTGGTTTGAATCTGCCTTATACTCAGATACTTTTATGATCAAATATTGTCACTGAAAAGACAACATCAACAATTAAATAGTTGACATACCTTGAGAGAGAAAAAGGTTAGGCACATACAGTAGAAGTCAATATGGCTCAGTCACCAAGTGTGAAAACCCCAACAATGATACTCAACCCCACATACACTAGTAGTCAATATGAATCAGTCACCAAGTGTGAAAACCCTAGCACTGATACTCAACCCCAAAATTGGTACAACTGTAGCTAGGCAAGATAAATTTAGAAAACATAACTTTCATCTCTTTCAACTTTAACACTCCAATGGTCCTTGGTGTTAAAATTGGTCCTTGAGATACACTTCCTCAAATGCAATGTAGAGAACATAAACAATAATATAGTACAAAAAAACAAAGTAATAACTAACAATTAATAAATAACAATGATACTTTTAGGATCAAATCTTGTCACTAAAACGACAAAATCAACAATGAAACAGTTGACATACCTCCAGAGAAAAAAGGTTAGAAATAAGGTGAGAAACATATAGTAATAGTCAATAAATCACCAAGTGTGAAAACCCCAACAGTGATACCCAGCCTCAAACAGAATTAGGCACCAACAGGATCACAACCAAGAAAATTAACACAAGTCACAACTCAGATCTTAACAACCCAACAAGGTCAAGTCATAGTCCTAACAACCCACAAGAATCACAGCTCTGTCCAAACACAAGTTCAATGAGCACACACAAGGTGGCAGCCCAACACAGGATGGCAACCCAACACAGGAGGCATCCAAGAGTCATAGATCAAGTCTGAACAACCCCAAGTCCCAAAGGTCATGAGTCTCACCACCCGCTCTAATAAATAGCAGAAGGGTCACATCCTAAGTTTAGGCAGCCAACAGTGATCACGAGTCGTGCATATTGCATAAAATTATAGCGCACTGTAAGTACCTTGGCATGGTACATATCGAAGAAGATCACATGGTGAGCCGGGGCCCGGCGGGCAGATTGAAATTTAAGTTTCCCTCTTCTTATTGAATTCAATTATATGGCATGGTGATATCGTAGAAGCATACTCTACGTACCTTGGCATGGGGCCTACCGCATAAAATCGCATCGTGCCTTGGCATGGAGCATATAGATTTCAAGGAAGACTGCTAGATAGAATTCGTAAAGGCTGCCGGATAGAATTTTCACATGGACACTAAACGTGTTCTACGCCAAATTTGGTGTAATCATGAGGGTTTTTCAACAAACTATGAACAGTTCAGCAATAGCCCGACCATGGCAGAAAGCACCTCGATAAGCGTTCATTTACAGAAAAGAACCTCGAGATAAGAAATAAAATATAGGTTTCAGTTTAAATTCTGAATTCATAGACAAAAATGCACGGACAGAATGATAGCATCATTCAAACCTATCTGCATGTGCATAGCTTAAACCTCGGCCAATGTGCTTAAACCCTGGAAAATATTACATCAGTATGTGCGTAACTTAATTCCTAGCTACGATAACATCATACGTGCGTAGCCAATGGCCATGAAATCTATGTCCCCCATTGCATATTTATAGAAATTCCTGTGAGATGATATTTCATGTAATTGAATTCAATTGCTAGACTTAGTGGTAAATTTGGGATGATGGCCACCATTTTTCTCTCACCATCATTGTCATACGAGATTACCACTGGATCTCATCTTCTCAATCTCAATCCCTATGTTAACACACAATACATTCAACATGTCTTCAGTATCGTTCATGCAGGAAGCAGTGCTGGCAAATGGATAAGCTCCTACCTACGATGGGGAAGAGGTAATAACGACCAATCCAGAATTAAACAACCCATTATCCTGTAGAACTGTTATGGTTATTTTAGCTCACATTTATTTCAGGTCAATTTATGGATGTACTTTAATTTATAAGTTCGAGCAAGATCATTGCTTGTGTTAGAGAAGGTTCAAGCTTCCTTCTTACCAGCATCGCATTTGCTAGAAAATAATTGAAATGTTTACAACCTCGTGTCAAGTCATTAATTTACTGCTTGTTTTTATTGGATACATTCAGATTCGATTTCAACTCCTACCCTATTGAAAATAGATTAGGATCCAATGAGAGACAACACATAGCTTCTTTGACAACTTTTCAAACCATGTGATAGGCATCAAACCTAAAATGCTTAGTGTCAAACAAGCTCCTACCGTGAGATGGTTAGTAACAACAAGGTGTTAGTAACAACATGGTCTTGTTAACACTCGGATTAGCCACATGGGTTCTAGTTCCGGACTATATTTGATGCCCTGTAAATGATAAAGAAGTCACCACGGACACATTTAAGCGTGCATGCTCTTCATCTGATAAACGATCACATGAATAGAAGCAAGCTCAAGCCACTAAGCTCTATATAAAAATGGATCATTGTAAATGATACAACTGCAACCGCAACCACCCAACCTATGAAATTCACCATCGACATGTTTAAGCATGCATGCAAACTGGTTTTATGTGTTGCAAAGCGATTTTCAACAATCGGTTCTGGAAACTATGCTAAGTAGCATTTGATGAAGGGAATGAAACCACGGATATCAAAACAAAAATGCCCATCTCCTAATAAGCTTACAAGTGTCGAATTCATGCACCCATCCGTAGTTACATAAAATTACATGCATCTTAACACACATGGTCGGGAAATGTGCAGTGCAATGGTGGGATGGGCACACACATGGTCGAGAAATGTGCAGTGCAATGGTGGACAACCTAGTCCACGATACACTTCAATTCTCTTGCGATGCCACATAGTATATCAACTGTTACGCGACCGTTCAACACTAATAGCTCGCAATTCAATGCCTGTATACGAGGAAGTGGCATTACAATCAAACTTGATATCAACTGCTACGCGGTCGTTCAACACTAATGGCTCGCCATTCAATGCCGGTATACGAGGAAGTGGCATTACAATCAAGTACTAACTATCATCACCAACTTTCCTGTGTCTCACACACATTGTTCAATTTCTTTTTTGGTGTTTAGTTGGCTTCGGCTTCATTGGTTGTTCTATTGTTACCTACAGGCTACCAAGGCTGGCTTTCATAACGAAATTTACAATGGTTTTATATAATATGAAAAAAAAATGATTAACCCAAGGAATCAACACTGGCACTAAGTATATAAAATCACTATATTATATAAAATCTATTATTTCATTAATATATGTCATGATTTATGTGCAGCTTACAAGTTTTGGCATGAATAACATTATGTAGAGAATAAGTGTACAAGTGTCGAATGCATGCACCCATCCGTGGTTACATAAAATTATATGCACCTTAACACACATGGACCCATCCGTGGTTACATAAAATTACATGCACCTTAACACACATGGTCGGGAAATGTGCACTACAATGGTGGACAACCCAATCCACGACACACTTCAATTCTCTCGTGATGCCACATAGTATATAAACTGCTACCCAATTGTTAAACACTAATGACTGGCCATTCAATGCCTGTACACTAGGGAGTGGCATTACAATCAAGTACTAACTATCATCACCAACTTTCCTGTGTCTCGCACACATTGTTCATTTTCTTCTTCTGGTGTTTAGCTGGCTTCATTGGTTGTTCGATTGTTACCTACAGACTAGCAAGGTTGGCTGCGAAATCGCAACCTGTGGAGGTTTTGATGGGCGATACATTCATGACTCTGAAAAAGTTGAGAAATATAGTAAATAATTTTGCAGGGCTTAAATGCATACTGTTATTTAACACATGTTAAATTTTGCAGGTGTTGCAGTTAGAAGTGGATCATATTTTGTTTCAAGCAATAAGACTTTCCTCCCATGGATCCTTTTAGGACTTAGATGTCAAGTTTGAGAGGTAACTATTCTACACAAATCGCCTAGGACTTGCACTCATTCTAATTCTTTTGAAATTCATGTCATTTTGACTTTGGAGTGCATCATAGGACTTGGGTTGATTCTATTTCTTTTGAAATTCATGTCATTTTGATTGTGGAGTGCACCATAAAACTTGGACTCATTCTAATTCTTTTGAAATTCAAGCCACTTCAAGTGTGGAATGGACCACAGTGAAAATGGAATTTTGGTAGATGGCTTGATAGAATCCTGGTAAATGGCGTAATACTCCGTGGTCCCCATCCCAACAACGAACCAATGCCCAGTTAGCATGATGTTTTTTGAAATGATGAAAATTTTTAGAACACTTGTGAAAGATATGTAGTACTAGAAACTATTTTGCAGAATTTTAATGTAGAAACTCTTTTCTCAACTTTACACATCTCTGCTCATCAAATTATTAATGTTCTTTTACCCAAATAGGAAATCGAGTTGTATCATTTGCAAATTGGAGAGAATCTATTCTGAAATTCTAGTATTGAAGCATATTAACAACTATGGTTGTCCGACAAGGAAATATATTGTATTTCTGTTGTGTCAGAAATTGATTAATATATTTTCATCTAAGACATGGTATGTATGCTTTATGTTTGCTCGCTGGCTAGATTGCAGGTAGACGAAATGGTGGCTTTGGTTAGTGCTTTTATTTTCTCCTCTGTATCGGAATAACCACTCGCTTCTCTTTCGTTCGTCGAAGAAAAAAGTGCTTTATTGTTGAGGTGATTTAGAGGGGGTGATTCCTTCCTTCCGAGAAGGTGGCAAGCATAAAAAAGGCTTAGGAGGGTTAGGTAAAAACCTATTAAAATCCATAACTACTCATACTTTCCATATGGAGGTTTGGTTGGTAGGTAGAAGAAGCCACAAATTGCCAAGGCTGAGCTGTAATGTGCAACGCCTTCAATATTGTGTCAACAAAACTAGATCGGAGTAGTGACCAATTCTTTTTTTAAACACAAGAATGTTGATGGACAAACAATGTCATGCAATACCATTCCAACAAATATCACAAGGTCTGTGCACATCATAGATCTCAAGGGTCATTCACAATCCAACCTGTAATTGTATTCCACATACAATTGGCTACGAACTTCATAAAGGCCATAAGCAAAGACATAAGAGAACACTTATCTCATTAAAAAAAAATCCACATACATAGACACAATCTGGGTTGTCATCAAACTAAGAAAGTTCGTAAAGGTCATAAGCAAATACACAATAGAGCACTTAGCTCGTTAAAGAAAAATCCACATACACAGACACAATCTGGGTTGTCATCAAACTAAGAACAACCTTTTTGAGAGTCTCTCACGGGATTCACTTCCTAGGTTTCTACAACAAACATATACCATAATTATTCACATTCATCATGCCTCTCAGGCAACGATCGTTTGGGTAAGTATCCAGTCCTTTTAGGTAAAATGGGAAAAAAAAATCAGATTGGACTTCTTGTAATGGATGGTTAACACATAAATGGATCATTTTGCTAGGTTTGAAGTTGCAGTTGTAGCTGCTGAGAAAGCAACTGTAATGGATTCTTCAAACCGTGAAGTGTCTCCATTGATTCGCAGAGTTAGAGCGGTGGCCAATTCCCGTTCAATTGGAAATGCGCTCTTCAAAGTTGGGAAGTATAAAGGAGCTGCACCTTACAAACAACCATAATCAATTCGTGGCTCTGATTTGCAAAATCAATAATGTTGCTAAGAAATCCATTCCTACATCTAAGCTAGAAAATAGACTTTCTTTCATCATCAAACACAATGAAGCACAATGAAGGTGAACCATATTCCTACTTTCTCTTTCTTTCTTTCTTAAAGCAATGCTTTTTAGTTTTCGCTTGGCATCTCTCAAGTGATGTGCTTTATCAGATTGTAAAACCATAAGTGATGTGCTCTCTGAGTGACCCGAGATAATCCTTTGGTTAATATACTATTTTATGCTGTGTATACTATTTTCCATATAGGCATAATATTTGTGCTCTATCATATTCTAAAACCATTAGAGATGTGCTCTCTTAGTGAGCTGAGAGAATCCTTTGGTTAACATACTATTTTATGTTGTGTATACTATTTTCTATATTGTCACTGCATGATGTCAAAAGAGTAAGGAATTCTGCCAATTGTGTGGCCGTAGGTAAGAAGAACACTAAAACATACATGTCAAATAGTAGGTTCACTGGCTTGGAGGGATTTTTTTAGCTTTCACTTATCCTTAACAGTAGGTTTGCAAGATTGAATTGACCTTAACTTAGAACGTCTACAAAACTTATAGATTTTCAAGATTTTTGGCAGAAATTTCTAATTTGGGTATGGACTCTATTTTTACAGCCGCTACTTGTCTATTTTAGATTACTTTCACAGAAACTAATTGTTATCATCAAATTTTTAACTCGTGCCATAATGCTTAAACAGATTCTAATTTTTCGACAAATTCTGATTTTTTGAAACAAAGTTTAAAGTGGAGTAGTAGGTGAGCAGTAGGACATACCTATATTTGTATTGTATGCACTGAAGATTGATTAAAGATCTTGACCACAACTGTCTTGATGTATAATCTCTTGCTATATAATCTGCATATTGACACATAGCACAAACGATTTTACATGAATTTTGTTTTTTAATGTCTGCATTCTGTTTTCGAAATAGAATTGAAGAATATATATTTTATTATGCCACCATGATTTAGAAACAAAAAATGATATACCTTGAAAATGTTTTCTTTTGAAAGACTCAATCATCGGACCACCAATGACAGTAAAATATATCTTTGCTTGTAGATATTGTAGATTGTTGCTCCACTAAAATATATCTTTGCTTGTAGATCTTGCAGATTGTCACTCGATCTTACAGATTGCCACTCCAGTGAGACTTCTTGTTCGAAGATCTTGCACAGTATTGAGTACTGTATCGCAGAGAATTGATCCACCGAGACTCTTTGCTTGTAGATCTTGCAGATTGTCACTCCAATGAAACTCCTTGTTCAAAGATCAAAGTATTGAGTATTGTATTGCAGAGAATTGACATACCGAGGCTCTTTGCTTGAAGATCTTGCAAAGTATTATCTTGTTTCAACTCTTGTTTCTGATTCAAATAAACTCCTAATGCATACATAAATTTTTATTTCGAATAAACTCCTACTGCATACATGACTTTTCATTTATTTGGAGCTACATAACTACCTAAAGAATAAATGTGCAATAAATATGCAAATTTTCAAAATTATTTCATATCTTGGAGCATCACATGGAGATATGTGCACATATTGCATGGGATATGCACATAGAGATTTGTGCATAGCTTTATTGCATATAGGTGACTTTAATATTGAAATTTTATAATCCAACTATAAAGTAAACAACCCATAAGAGAATTTTTTATTAATGTTTTGAATATGCAAACAACCCATAATAAATATGGACATATTGTATTTCTGTAACCTACCAAAGAGATTTTATCTGCCAACAATAAATGTTGACCTACCTAAGAGATTTTATTTGCCAACAATAAATGTTGACCTACCAAAGATTTTATCTAGCAACAATAAATGTTGGATTTTTCTTGAATTTGTATCCCAATAATGAATTTGAGATTTAGATCATATCCCCAACAATGAATTTGCAAATCTCGATAAAGCTTTTAGGATGTCTATAGCATTTATTTCATATCTTAAAATAGTAAATCAAATAATTTATAAATACATAAGTGAAAATTTTTGGTTTTTTTAATTTTTAAATATTTTTATATCTTAATAATTTATTTGCACAAAGAAAAAATGTCAATTTTATATATTTGGCCAATCAAAAAAAAGTTCAATTAATTATATATATATAATTGTATTTTACAAAATTGAATTAGTAAAAATATGTTAAAAACTTTGATTAACACAATGCTAAAAAATTAAAATAATTTTTATTCAAAGTAATTATAACCACCTATCGATTGCTATGATCCCTGCAAAGCAAGGACTAGTAAAACAAAATATTAACTCTCTATATAAAACTTAACCACATAAAAGAAAGTATTAACTCTCCATATAAAACTTAGGACTCATGCATCTTTTTCTGAACTTTACAACTTTGATAAATTTTGATAATCCATACACGATTTACACTTTATTCATCAAACTAAAACATTGATAATTTCAAATGAACCATGTAAACTTTTAAAACCCACTTATGTAAATATGTAAAACATATTTTCAACCTAAACAATCACTTTTAATCTGTTATCATCAATATCCTTGATCAAACATTATTCTTTATAAGAAAACAACCTTGATTACGGTCAAATTCGAAATAAGAGTTAACAGAAGTTGCTTTGATTCAGTCTAGTTTACTCCTTGCTTTTTTATGTCTATCGGATTAACAAAAAGTAATATTAAAAAAAATATGTATTTTTTTTCATATGTTGTAATTAACTTTAAAAAAATGTAATATTTTTTTTTTATATAATAAAATTTGAAAATAATTATTGTTGTTAACACTATTTTAGTTATACAATTTTATAAGTAAAATTGATAAAATTTAAATATATAATTTTTAAGAATAAATCATTTATTCAATCAATTTGAAAATTGAAAATAATATAAGATTTAATTTGTAAAATATTTATAAAAAAAAAGATTTTATTAGAAATAAGGTTTTTTTAGGGGTCATAAATTTTATTCCAATAACCTATTTTAAAGGTCATAAATTTTGGAAGGTTTTATAGACATGATATTAAGCTATTTTAAGATGTCTTTATTAAAATTGATCATATTAATAAAAATTGTTTAGTTAAAAAGTCAAATTATATATATATACAAGGATTGTGAAATATGGGGTGTAACATTTAAGTGGAATCTTAAAGAAAGATTAAGCAAATCGAGAAGGAATTTAGAACTTATAACCTCAAAATTAAAAGTAATAGGCATTATCATATTCTCCTCATAAAAGTGGGTCTTTACCCCATTGAAAGCATGGCTATGACTAGGTACAAGCATAAGATAAATAACATGGGAAACTAGAGACTTCTTAAAATTGTTTTAAACTCAAGTCAAAACCAACTAAGCCTCAAGGGGTGTTTGTATAAAAATACCATGGTTTGGTTAAACCATTGGGGCATTGATGAAAACTACATTTTGCAGAACCTTGATCATGCCAAAAATATTACTACCAAATTTAAAGAGAATTTCTGGTGTGAGAAAAATTTAGCGGTTAAGAGAAAATTAAGATCCTATAAGGAGCTTATTAATCATAACTTCTATTCTCCTCATAGAAGTGCACCTTTCCTCCTTCTAGAGAATGGCTATGACTGAGTACTTGATGTACAAGCCTAAGATAAATAACATGGAAAACTATAGACTTGCTAAAATTGTTTAAAACTCAAGTCAAAACCAACTAAACCAACTAGAAAATTAAGACACTATAAGGAGGTCGTTAATCCTAACTTGGAAGATCAGAAGTATCTCTGGTTAGTAACTAGCTCACTGAAGAAAATTAATGTAGCCAAGATTAGAATCAACTCTCATGAACTCCATAGCCAAACAGGGGGTTGGTCTATTCCTAGAACTCCATGGGTGGTAAGGGTTTGTCATCTGTGTGAATTTATGAGATTTGATGATGAAAGCTTCTTGACAAGCTTTTTAAACACATAAACAAGATTTTAAAGTAAACAAAGTATTATCTTTCTTAAGGTCCCATAAACCAAAATTAATCTCAATAAAAATTAATCATCATTTCGGATGGACACCTTGATTTCCAAATTTACTAAAATTTCTTACAATTCCACCTAAGCGAGATTAACATTCCAGAATACCCAGCTGGCGGGTCTGGCATACGTGCAAAGTATTTGTGAAAATACTTTTGTCTTCTGTTGTTATGTCATCAGGTGCTGAAATGGATCTTCCTGCAATCGTGATGGTGCTGAAATGGATCTACCTGCAACCGTGATACTGATTGGAGAACTCCTTTCGACAGCGGAAGCGGAAGAGTTGGTTGTGAAGGCGGGGATAGAGCTCGGGCTTTCTGAGACTCTCGGCCTCAGAGCTGAGCTTGACACTTGACCCTCATCCTGGTCTATGAGGTACTCCAGAAACGATTTCAATGCCCTCTTCAAAGACTTTCCTCTTGATGGATCACCCGTCTCACCATTACCATTACCTTTAACATTAGGATCTCTCATGAAATTGTAGAGTTGCTCGGAAAAGAATATAATCACAATTATGAACGACGCCGTTCCAGTGATCAAGTAGAGACCCCAGAAACTGTCAATGCCTAACCTTTTGGATTCTACTTTTGCTCCCGAATCAGTGCAGTTGGTTCTTGCTATCCACTTGGCATCAATCTGTTGCATTTCATTGTCCCCTGAAAGCAACAGGACTGCCCTGGAAATATCGGACACCAGGAGAGACCCCTTAGGAAATACCTGTGCAAAACTCCTGATTGTGAGATAGTAGCCAGAGAAATAATGAAATGACTTGGACTTTGGACAATTTACTGAGAATATGGAGGAACTTACAAAGCCGAAGCCCCCAGTCCTGTAGATTGGACCGACTTCTGTATATCCGCATTGTGAAGCCAGAAAAATTCGTATATAGGGAATCTCGTCGAAAATGGCAGCAACTCCTCCTTTTTGGGGGCCCTTTCTAAGAGCCTCTCCAGCTTCCTCTAGTGTTGAATATGTTTTAAGATTTTCTTCAGCTATGCCCAATTCCTCTTGCAGATAGACACCAACAAAAGAACCAATCTGATAGCCTACTGCTAATCCACTGGCACGGAGAGATTCAATATCCTTAACAGTGGGATTCATTTGTTTCACTGTAAGCATAGACGTCAAACTGGCAGTATAGCTTGACGTCAAAATCAGAACTACAAATAGCCAGATTATAATCACCAATCGAGACAAACTGGTCACTAATTTCTCCCCTGCAGTGTAAGAGGAAAAACTCATATAAAGGTATGTAAATGTTGAGCTTTTTCATTTTCTAAAAGAAAATACAAAACAACGCATTTCAAGTCAAAGGAGAAGAGCTTACTTTGTGAAAAAAAAAGCGTTGAGAACGAAAACCTGGAACGGCAGGGCCAATGCAGAAGCGAAAAAGACAGATTATTGGACACTTTGAACATGACGAAATGAACTAAAACAGAGTGCATAAAGATGAGTATAGAGAGTAAAATACCAGAGAATAGTCACTATTTGTACTCTGGGTTTTCCTCTGAACTCGGGATTTACCCTATGCTCCAAGAGCCATATTACCAATCCTGTGAATATGAAAAAAGCGCCTGTTGTGCACCACATGGCTCGAGTAAAAGGCAGAATGAACACCCAAGCGTTATTTCCTTCGCTTGCCTCAATAGGAACTACCATCATTAGACCTGTTTCTGTGTACGGTTGTGTGAAATCGACATACCGACTTCGGTTTGCTGTAATTGTAACATCTCCCAGAACTGCATCAAAATTCTGCCAACCAAACTCGAAATCAGAACCGGCAGTAGAGGAAATCTTTAGCATTACAAGAACTGAAAATAGCTTGTCATTCAACAAACTATAGAAAGTACCTTGAGATGAACTTGATTGATTAAGTCATCAGGGCTGTCATCCTGTGGATGGTCCCAGCTCCCATAGGGAAGGAGATCATAGGGCAATGCATAGTTCAGTCGACGCAGAACCGCGTTAAATACATCTATACAGAAACCTGTAACTTTTATTTCCATACTGGTATTGTCAAATGTGACCTTGACAAATTCAGGGAACACATCTTTAAAGTGAAGTCCAACTCTGAGCCTTTTACCACTAGTTGGTAATACCCAACCACGAGGCACTTCTATAGAATGACCGGGCCAAATGACAGTTCCAAGTCTATCGGTATTATTATTCTGCCTATATGTAGTAGGGTGAAGTTGTTTGGAGAGGTCATGAGTTTCATGACTCCAATACCCAATTACCTGGTACCCGTTACCTACCACATTCACTATATCAAAACCAGAACCTGCAACAGTTTCTCCATCTGGTAGATCAGGCTGAACAACCCCCTGTACACCTCTTAAGTTTGTCTTGATGAGCTCTTGCAAAAACTGCGGCCCTTCCTGAAACACTTTGAGTGGACTAAAATCTGTTGTTTTCCCGTTAATGAATGTTGGGGATTTTGTGAAATTAAATTTTGTATTTCCTAGCTTCCCGATGGCACGAGCAATTGCCCATACGGCCTCGTATGCAAATATACCGTAGATATTGATCTCAACCTTTTCTTCATCTACATTTTCAAGTTTAAATCGGCGTTTCCACCTTCGCGCAAATTCTCTACGTTCCTTAGAATTCTGAATATAACTTTTGACTCCAAGCAGACCTTGCATGGATGCCATAGTAGAAGAATTTAACAGAACATCCCAAAGGCTGGTAAATTCTTCTGTAGTTATCCAGACATAACCCCGATCCATCATTCCTATTTTATGAGCCTCCATAAAGATTTTAGAAGCAAAAGCAGAGTGCGCATGAACAACGAAGACTCTTGTTTGCATTGTCATTAATTTGTAAAGCTCCTCTCTTATGGATTGCTGGTCTGCAGTTGGCGAAATGACTGATCTATATCCTATTTCCGAGCCAACATCTCTAAGCGCATCACTTAATGATAAAACTGCTCCGCTACCGAATCCATCATCGGCATAAACAACTGTAACTTTTTTCCAGCCATACGCCTCAATTAGCGCTGCAATGGGTTGCATCTGCAAGGCATCATTATGTGCCATGCGAACAGAATAAGGAAATCTATGGTTGGAGAACAAGGGAATCGTAACAGAGAAGGAAATAACAGGTACTTTGGCTGCATCTCCCAGGTGTAATATGAATTCTGCAACCTCGGACGTTTCTGGCCCAATTATTGCTACCACTTCTCTTTCCAACAGATCCAGAGCTGAATTTACCATAAGGATTAATTCAATATCAAATTCATCGATGAAATTTAAGTAAAGAGCTAAGTACTTTGCAGAATCATATCTCGCTGAATGCCTTTGTTGGCGATCCTTGATATTGTGTATTGCCCATATATATTTTTTCGATTCAGATGGTGGAATCTCACTTGTCAAGTATATTGTCAAACTATAAATATGGTTCATTTTTTAAACAAACATAGCATGGAGCATATAACAGATTGGCAGAGAGAACTAGAATGGTACTTTTTCTCTTTAGATTTTTTTATACAATGAGAGGGCAGATGGCTTATCTAAGGAAGCTTTCTCCACTACCACTTGTCACTTATTATTCATTGAATTCTATGAAAATGAAATTAGTGGGAATGGTTCCATTCAGCTCTTTTGAGCTTATTCCCTTACTCCTACTCCTGTTACATCTTGGTATGTTTCCTGAGTATGGATGGATGAGTATTTTACATCTTTTTGGATGTCTGAGGTTGACTTTGTTCTTCTCATTGATTCTTATTTATGCTCATTCTCACGAGTAAGCTATATCTGGGTTCTTTATGTATTCTCCTTAGTCATCTTTGGAGGTCTGGAAAGAGTTTGCCTGGTTATGCTTCTGTTTTTGGAAGACTGCGGAGGAGCTAGTTTTGGTTTTGATAGTTGATACTATCATGTATCTTACTGTATGAGTCTTTGATACTATCATGTATCTTACTGTATGAGTCTTGTGGCTAGAATTTCTCTGCTAGCTTTTGATACCTACCAATTTCTCACTGAGTATGCCAAGTATTGATAAGATCCATTTATGTGATGAAACAGTTACCTTTGATTCATAATGAATACCAAAGAACAGTTATTTTTCTTCTAATAAAAACAGAAAGACCTTTAAATAAAGCTATGGCAAACTCACCTTTAAATAAAGCTATGGCAAACTCACAAACTAGTTCAAACTTGTGACAAAAACCTTAACAAACCCTTCCAGAAGTGAGGATCATATCTTGTACCAGGGACTCTTTCATTCATTATAGAAGATAAACAATTGAAAGGAGAAATAATCTCGCAAACGGCGACAAGAGGAGGGATTTGAACGAAGAAAGAAAGAGGGATTTGAAAGAAGAGACAATCTCAGATACAAGGTCGCCATTTTCATTTTAAAAATGCTTCGAAGAAAAACAAATAAAATGCAAATTACCCGCCGAAGCGCCTTTATCCGCATCACCTCGTGAATCACGAAAGTGAAGAACCAAACGAGCGCCATTGAACAGTCTGGTGTCTCTGTTAACGTCGTCTGCTGCCATTTGCACGGCGGTTTTCGCTACTTTTCCGATCCATGAATTGTAGTCCAAGACAACGCCTATATTCACCACGCTGGGCCCTTCATTGTGGGTTGCATTACAGTGCAAGTTCAAGTAGGGAGTAGTACATAATAATGATAAAACACAAATAACGATAAACATCTCCACCATTTGGCATAGCATCTGTATTAGCTCTTTCATTTCTAACCATTCTTGTTCTATTCTGCAGGTAGATTTTGTCTCAATAATCAATGGATTGTGGTAACTGGTTTATGTGGTTAACGTTGCTATTGAATTTCATTTGAGATATAATCTGAATTCAATCCTTGATATAAAACAAAGCTGTGTAGGGACCATATACGTGGCAACTAGCAATCAATCAAGGCTGGTAACCCAGTATTCTTCGTCTCGCGAGTCGCGGACCATGCACGTGACAGCTATCAATGAATCCAGGCTATATACCCATTTTTCTTCACACCGCGGATATGGCTCCGTACGCGGTATGCTTCCACTCACTGACTCAAGGCTATTTACCCATTTTTCTTCACACTGCGGATATGGCTCCGTACGCGGTATGCTTCCACTCACTGACTCAGGTCTTAATTTTAGATAGAAAGTTATTTATTCATGTTGTCCTTCATTTGTCTTTCTATGACTTAGGCCCAAGGGATTCTTAAAAAAAACTCACATTTCAAATGACATTTCACACTTCATTAAAAGAAAAAAATGTGTTAAGAAAATAATATATTTCAATTAAATTTGTGATATTAAACATTTTGAAAATGAAACTTGTGGCAACTGCAAATGAGAACAATTTGTCATATTTTGATCCTTGAATTGGTTCCATGCAATATCAGATTTTGATCGTTTAACGTTCCATGCAAAATCTAATTTTATTGTTTTCAATAAGAAAAGAACTATTACTTGAGTATCAAGCACTTCGTAAGGATTCAACTTTGACCTTTCCTTGACACCATTGAAATGTCAATTCTTTGACGGTAAGGAATAAGTGTGAATGATTTGAATAGGCTCACATATATCTTCAAGGCTTTTTGAGATTACAAGTTTTTGATGAAATTAATAAGAAAGAGTCAATTAGCTATATATATAACAGGATTTCAAAAGTTTGAATTTGAACTCATTATAAATAGATAAAGGATAAATGCATTCAGAGTTGGAATTTGATGGCATTTGCCA
Source organism: Pseudotsuga menziesii (assembly GCA_001517045.1). Taxonomy (NCBI): domain Eukaryota; kingdom Viridiplantae; phylum Streptophyta; class Pinopsida; order Pinales; family Pinaceae; genus Pseudotsuga; species Pseudotsuga menziesii. The sequence continues at coordinate 41,838 of LPNX011122529.1, forward strand.
GTTTTTGAACATTTTCCCCGTCAAATACAGGTAAAAATCGGCCAAAGCCGTTTTGTTAAACAGTTGAAGTTTTTGGTAGAACGTCAAAACAACAGTTTAATTTTTTATGAAAACATCATTATGCCTCTAAGCAGTGTTGGAATCCAGAAGGTCTCAGTCCAAGTCATTAGTGTCCGCCTGGAAGGATGGAACGGTGGCACCGTCCACGTGAATTTTGAAATATTAAATGCCCATTGCAATTTTCCATGGCCCATCGGTTAATGGCAGTGAATGCCATTGAATGCCGTTGTGTGAACACTGAATTCAACACTTTTTTGGTATTTGGTGTATCAGTATGTGCTTAATCGGTCGACACTGATAAACATATGCTAGCAGGCTGCAACTACCATTTTCGTGCCCCCCTTATGGTTTCATACTTCATGAGAGGGTTGTGGATTGGGTGACTATGAGATGGTTAAATCTCCATCTTCTTGGCTCAAGCCACAATAGGTTTCTGAGTTGAACTCTTCCCCCTCTTTTTTCTCGTTTATGTGTCTTAAGGTTTCCTCCAATTCGGGTTACGTTGTATGATTATCTTTTGTTTTCTTTGGAGTAGCGACCTCTGTGCCAGTGCGCCCCCCTCCATTTCTACACCTTTCTGCGATTGGATGAGTGCAAGGAAGTCTATTTTCAGTGTGTCCATGGCCATGTTTCCAAGCCCTCCCAACTTTCCAACTCCTACATTCACTAGTGTTGTCCCATGACCTCTAACATAACTCAGGTTCAAGAGGTGTCGAGTATGGAAACATTGGTATCTTTCGAGACTGTGGGAAGGTGGATAAGTACAATTCTCAGCCCCACTTCTCTTGGTTTTCAGGGTCAATTCCTAGATGCACCACAACTCTCTTCATAGGCAATCATTTCCCTTGGTACATGAGAAACTCCCAGTGCCTAGTGCAGAAATCCGTGAAGGACCGAATCTCTGCTTGTAGGAGAAGCATAACACATACCCAAGTCAAAGCCCTAGGCTCCCAGCCGTTGTAGGCAACGTAGAGCGAGCAAAAACATACTGTGGAGTTAGTGTATGCTACTTATATGAATTGCAGAGATAAATTTGGTTAATGTGGGTTTGCATATACCCGGTTTACTGCATTCAGGTGCCCCTAGATTCATTTGAGTGTGAACTGTGTGGGTGTTTTTCATACTCGGTTTATTGCATTTGGGTACCCCCAGATTCAGCAAGAGTCTTGCTGTATTTAGCAAGTAGATGTACCATTGCACAGAGGTGCAGGCAACTCATTGTTTCGAGTCTCTGAGGTTATAGGAGGGGTTCCTGGCATGGTGGCACCTGCTTTTAAAATAGAGCAGAAGTTGTGGGGGCATTGAACATAATTCTCAGAGACGGGTTCCTTCTTTTTATCAGTAGGGCAAGAGTTTATAGCATTGATTGAAGAGTGGTTTCGGTTTGTATCCATGGGCATTGGGGAGTCACCGCCGACCCGACACCCGCTCCTTTGAAAACTGTGCAGGAAGGATCTTGAATTACAACCTACAGGAAGCCTGGAGGTTCAAGGTTTCCTCTTACCTGGAGGCTTGAGGTTCGGGAAAAAAGATTCATATACTTGTAAGTTGTTACAAGTTTAGTTTCCAAAAACTTCAAATAATATGCAATCAACAATAGATTTGTAAAAATGTATAAAATTGGTTGTATATTCTGATATATTTAGTATTGAATATAAATCTTCAACTCTTTTTGTTATATATTTAAAAAATATATAAAATTGGTTGTATATTATGATATATTTAGTATTGAATATATATCTTCAACTCATTTTATTATATATTTAGATTTCAAAAGCTTAATGTTCATGTTATGTTAAGAGGTATATCATGTAGTCTAAAATAAAACTGTATATGCCAAAATTGAATATATACTACTTTTAAAACAAATAACATATCTTTCATTAATGCATATAGCAGTGCTTCAAACCAAAGGATATATGATGATCTTACTCTTGTGTTTATTGATTGCATTTAGAAGATTTACCCTACTTGTCTTATTTTCGTGATGTGTTCTGTCAATTGATTACAACGTGAAAGGTGAGAAGATGATATGTCCCATAACATTTCCTTAACCTTATCCCATTTATACAAATGCCATGGCATCCTTGGTCAAGCACATTCCATTTCCAGGTTCTGGAGGCTCTTTGGAGTAGGTATTCCATGCAATTGTAGACCAGGTAGGATTCAGGCTTCAGTTTCCTGGAGTACTACCTACCTACCTAGTATCTCAATCTTTAATATTCTCATTCTTAACATGTTAGAATTGTAACATAACATTAACTGCAAAAGTTGTGATAGGTATTCCATGCAATTACAGACTAGGTAGGATTCAGGATTTAGTTTCCTGGAGTACTACCTACCTACCTGGTATCTCAATCTTTAATATTCTCATTCTTAACATGTCAAAATTGTAACTTAACATTTACTACAAAAGTTGTGATACAAATTTACCAGTGGTGAGAGTCCCCAAAGCCTATTGAAGAGAATGTTGCTCCCATTGGATGTGTATATTGAGCAACATCGACAACTGTGTAATAGAATCATATAAATGATTTTGAATATTTAATAAAATGATGTAATAGTGACTTAATAATTACTTAATTTATTTAAAAATTAAATTTAAGGTTAATGTTAGAGGTGGTTGGTGAGTGAGAATTTGTGTGACATGGCATTAAACTTACATGAGTTGAGATCGGGAAGAATATAGAACACACTCATAGAATGCAATTAACACCCATTAATGAACCATGAAAGAAAAGATAAAATTTCCTTTTTCTAAAAAAGAGTGAAAATTTATGAATTAAAGAAGAGAAGGGGAAAATTATTTTATTTAAGTTTGGTTTTAAAAACTTTTTCTTCTCATGTTTATGAAGAGATAGTGGCTTACATAAAGAAGTCTTTATGTAAGAGTTTGGTGTAATGTCTTCCTACAAGAGTTTGGTCTAGTGAGTACTTTTGTAAACTGATAGATACATGGTTTTTGGGTTTAAAATTCATGGAAAGAATTTGATTTTTTTCAAAAAATAAACTTTGGTAGGCATAAATCAGATTTAGGTTATGTTTATGTAAAATTGCCATTACATATTATGTGGTTTTATTTATTTTGATATAAGTGCATTGAGTATGTGAGTGAAATGAATAATTTTTAAGGAGCGTATTCATATCATTATGGAGACTAACAAAAAATTTCATTGTCAAAAGGAAATAAAATATTGGAAATCTTTGAGCATGTGTAGGTTGTGCTATGAAAAAGCAAGTACACAAACAAAATAGGTTTGATGAAATGAATTGAGAGGCAATCATGTTGATTAAGGTTTCATTCATAGATAAGTTAAC
>LPNX011122529.1:45346-64040 GCA_001517045.1 Pseudotsuga menziesii
TCTACTTTTGCCATTAACTCATGCAAATCCTTGGTGTTGTCTTCAATTCTCGAAGCATGACAGTCCAATTGATTCGAGATGTACCTAGAATCATTAGCAGCGTTCCAGGTGCTGTTAACACTAGTTCCAACCATGTTGAAAACCTGCTTCATTCCGTTTTGAATATCTGCAAGTGATGACTTCATTTCCTGGANTGATAAACATTAAGGATATTAGAAAAGATTGGAAATTAACGAAAATGAAAGAAGAAGATACGGTTTCAAGTCTCACTAGTGTTGTTGGTATTCAAGAGGTTATGTTTGTTAGGTGACCTAGGGTTTGAAACTCGACAGTGGTGTGAGGGGACACCAAAAAAATCCATCCATGCTAAGGGTTGGTGTGGCCTAGTTCGGGTGTGATCCCTAGGTGATTTTGACATATTAGATATCTCTGGGTGGTGGTTTCTTAGACCATAGGACACCCTCGCAAGTTAGGGAGATTNCTTGAATATCCAACGAAGGCCAATGAGTTAATTTAGAACGACTGAAGGAAAATATACTTGAACAGAGCGATAAATGAGAAGGAAAGGCCTGATCCTGTGCTAGCCATGATGGTGTAGACACTTCTTTCACTATTTGGTGATGCACCTCTCTATCAATTTGTGAGCTGAGTAAACCTGCAAAGCGAGAAATAAATACTTCTTCTGGGGGAGCGATGAAAGGAGGTAGCTTCTCCATATTTTGAGGGAGCCTGAGATCATTCACGATGCGTGCGAAATGAAGTTTTGGGCTATCAAAGAGTTTGAGGAAGAGACACATATTTATTACAAGCTAGGAGCTAGCAATACTTCTTTGATGGTCATGACGTGTCGATGGACATGTGCTCTTGATCAAAGGGTGAGCAATGAAGGGGGGGAGATAATGAGCCCCCCTTAGATTAAGGGTGTTAAGGAACATGTTTTTGAAAGACTTGGTCTCCAATTTAGACAATACCTATCTTATTCTTAACACCTTTATTAGCCATTTTGTCAGCTAGACCGTTGTTCTGCCTTAGGAAGTGGTAGTAATTAATTTGAAGGCTGGAGCTCATTTTGATGATTCGATTATGCAAGCGACTGAAATTTATTTCCCCATCAGTGCGAGCATTCCTCGTTTTCTGAATTATTTGTTTAGATTCTCTGAAAACAGTGACCTTGATGATGTTTTCTTTTTGGACCAGATCAATTCCAAGAAAGAGAGCAAGCCATTCGAATTCGTTGTTGGTTTTTTCATCCAATTCCCCAGGTGAAAGCAACTACTGGATTTCCTCCGGGATCAAAGATAATCCCACCCACACCGGCCTCCCCTAGGTTTCCTTTCGATGCTCCATCGAAGAAGAGAGTATGGCACTGAAGAGTCTTTTTCCATTGATGGAATTCTTCCTTATCTTTACGAATTTCCACAATAAAATAATAAGATCTTCAAGTTATAAAATACGGATACATAAAATAACAATGTCATCTAACTAACTAGAGAGGACAAGTCCAACAAGTAATAAAAAAGATGGACTAAAGCCATGTCCTCTCATTCTAGGTGGTAGACCATGCCAAAGCCCTCGAAGAAATACATAACATACTCCATGAGAGGATCGCTCCACAATAAGTTGTTAAACATGTCCACACATTAGAGGAAATTTGGGGTCTAAAATGGGATTTATAAGAAAACGGGTCAAGAATAAATTCTTGTGAGTTGGAATTCAAGAACCAATAGAATTTCAATAAAATGAGTAAAAACCATAAGGTTGAATTGACATATTTGTCACAAAACAAGTATTTTTTTGTTCGTATTTTTGACATACCTCCCTGTGTTTTTACTTAAATTTCGAACGGGAGAGCTCGTTGGATGCAGAGTTAAATTCTGCATCGAACGAGTACCCACACTTCATACTTTTGACGGACCCCGCTACCCCCAAAACAAGAAACGCCTTGAACATTATTATCACCGATATGGATCTAACAATTGATAATTAACCTCTTACACAAATACAAATGGAAAAATTAGTTTGAGAGTAGTAGTGGGAATGAGGCTTTTGAGTTGGTACATGCAACCATAGTAGCAAGATTTTTCCAAATTGAGCTTTCATGTGCAATCATTTTCATAGAGTTCTAAAACTGGTGAATATTGACATAGTACAAGTTCAATATAGTTAACTAAATGCTTATACATATTTAGTACACTTCTAATCTTTGAAAGATCAAGTAAATGCTCAATGTGTGCTGAAATATATTTCAACATCAAACTTAAGAGACTACCTTGTTATATGGTTGTGATATAGTTTAACTATTAACAATTCAAAACTGTTCATTAAAATTTAATTGTCAACACATACTTACATAAGGTTTTTACTTGTGTCTTTAATGTAGGATCAATATTATTCGCATGTAGCATATAATTAATTCAAGTATGGAATCATTAATCTCAAAATCAACTTATTAGTCTCTGTTTTATGAATTTTAAATTTAAATTTTCATTTTTAGTATGTGTTTTATGGAGTTTTTTTAAATCACAATTTTTAAGAAATGCCCAAGTTCCTAAAATTCGAAAAGGTTCAATCCAAGCATAAAGTTGTAACAATATTTCAAGTGTGTTCATATGTACATATTATTTTAGTTAAAAAAATTATGTTCAAACATGTATAATTTATCATTCATTTTGATGGGTACTAGTTGTTTCTATGTTTCTGCCATTGTCATTTTAGATTAAATCTTCCATTTGAAGTAAAATGATTGTTTTTTGTTTGCTTATTCAACTAATTTATATCAATAACAATACTAATTTGTAATTGTCATTGTGGTTTATCCCTTTCACCCTTGCTTAAAACATGTTTTTTATTGTTATTGTTATTATTTATAGGGATATAGTTTCGCTAGAAATGCCTCCAAAGAAGAAGGGGCAACTGACTTTGGACAAATTTTATGGTTGTTCTACGATGCCAAAACCCTCTAATGCTGATGATATTCCATATACCTAACCTGAATGATATACCTGACTTGAATGATGAACCTAATGAAGACATAGATGAAGATCTTGTTGACGATTTAGAAATGTTTGGTCATCAAGAGGGTGGTTGTAGTAGTGAGAGCAGAAGGAAGACCTCATGGAAACATGAATTTTGAGAAGATTGGAATATCAAACACCCAAGGGTCTATGTAATCAATGTTGTCAATGGCCTTACTCATATGAAATGCAAGCTTTGTGAGAAATACAAAGCTCAAGGTCCATGGGGTATTGGCACTGGATGCAAGAAAATTCAGTATGATGCCGTGGCAACTCATTCAATATCATTTACTCATCAAACATCAATTCAAAAACATTTGTATGAAACTCAAAGATTGACAAAGTCCATTCCGTAACACATTATGCGTATTAATGATGCCAACAAGGACAAGGTGATAACTGCAATGAAATTAGCACATTTTATTGAAAGAAATGATATTGCAATTGCTACTTACGAAGATTTTTGTCAACTTCAGATGCACTTGCAGACTCCAAACATCCCTAGTCGAGTAGATTATTGTTCCTATTTTAATAGGAAGGCTGCCAAATAATTTATTGATTGTATCTCGAATTACCTTGAAGAGATGCAATCTAAAAAAATGTTGGACAATCCTTTTTTTTTCTATAATGTTGGATGAAAGCATAGATAATAGTTTGGAACAACATCTTGGTGTGTATTCTACTTACTTGGACTTGGGAGTATTAGGGCCTCCGATATCACAGTTTATGAAACTTAACACTGTCCCTGATGGAAAATAAAAAACCATTTATGATACATTCATCAGTCTAAAAGAAACAAGGCAACTTAAAAATGAAAGACTAATAGCAGTTTCTATTGATGGTGCTTCATCTATGGTAGGGAGTGAAAATGGATTTGTCACGCCGTTAAAGAATGATTTTCCAAATTTGATTAGTACTCATTGTATTGCACATCGCGAGACACTTGCAACATCAGATACTTAAAAAAAGATACTAGAATTCTTGTTTGTTGAAAAATTAGCAAATAAGGTGTACCCTTGGATTGGAAATTCAACAAAGAGAAATAATGAACTCATTTATTTACTAGAGGTAATGGAATTGGAAACCTTACAAGTTCTTCAAATCCATGGGATTCGATGGTTATCTAGGGGACATGTAGTTGAAAGGCTCGTTACATTGATACCTACGATTTTGAGCATGTGGAAAAAGGAAAGAACAAATTCATGGTATCACAAGGCAAGGATTTTCTCAGTTCAATTCTGTCTAAATGTGCTTGCTGATGTTTTGATAGAATTGATTAAACTAAACAACAAATTCCAAGAAGATAATGTAGCTGTCACCACACTTGGAATAGCTATTGACCATACATTAAATACTCTTAAGAGGTAATTTTGTAGGATAGATTCTTTTGCAGATGGTGCAACGCATCGTAGTAAATTCCTAGAAGACTCTAGAGATGGATTCCTTGAAAATGTTGACAAAGAGGGGATTACACACATACATGATTTGTTGTATATTCCAATACAGGATGAGCACATGTCACAATCGATGGCATCATGTATCGATGGCTCCCTTGATAGTTGCATACAACTTACAAGGAATTATGTCCAAGTATTGATTGAGAGCTTCAATTCAAGATTCCCATATCTTCATCGCTTTAATGCAGTAAGAATGTTTAGCCCTTGCCACTATCCATTAGATCTATATGTGAGAGAAACTAATGCAAAAAAATGGATTGAAACACCATCTTCGCATTTGCAACACAGATTAGTCAATGAAGGTGTCAATGTACCATTGCTTGACATTGCAGCATGCAAAACAGAATTGTATGAATTTATTGATGTTCTTCATTTAAATGGAGAAATATTCCCTATGAGAGATGCATGGAAGGTATTTTCTCAAATAAAAGGATGCCACTCTAGGTATCCAAATATGTTAAAATTATGGCAAGAAATCCTTGTCATTCCGGCAAGCACTATTGCATGTGAACAAGGGTTTTCAAAACAAAATGTAATCAAAGATATAAGGAGAACAAGGTTGGCAATTAACACGCTTGATGCATTAATGCATGTTTCATTAACAGGGCCTGACATATCAGAGGTGGAGTGGCAACGAGTTTATGATATTTGGTGTAATTCAAAAGATAGGAGAAATTAACTCAGGCACTTGATGCACTCCTGGGAATGTATTACAACAGTTTTGGAGTAAGTCTTACATCATAAGACTGTTATTTAATTTTTGTCCTGTTTCCTCCTTATCAACAGTAATCTACAGTAAGCTAGGAAATGTTTTGGAGCTACAACAGGCTCTTTTCAATAGTACTTGAACTATATGCTACAACAGTGAGGGGGATCCTATAGCAGCCTTGCAACATTGACTTTCAGTTGTAGGCATAAGGACAATAGACCAAGGTGGGAGTAACATTAATTTTTTTCTATGGGAAGGTCTTAGCCTTAGCTTTATCTATTGATAAAAAGAACAATGCAACCCTTAATACATCTAGGATAGGTTGCTATGAGTTCAAGTCCATATCCAAGTGTCAACTTGGGATTTTTTGGTAAATAATAGTGAAAGGAGTAATTCTGGGCAACGTAAATAGTTTTCTTGTGGAAGCTTGGAATTAAGGGCAGTGTTTGCAGATGGAATCTATGAATTTTTTTATGAACTTATCGACAAAGTGATCATTAGAGTTATCTCATGCCAGTGAAATTTTCCCAATATGGGGATGATGATGCAGAGATCTGTATAAAGAGAAGAAATACACGTCTAAAAATGGGGCTTTACATTTTTCTATTTTGGGAAGAACACAACTTTAATAAACACTTGTCTTAATATATGTTTTAGTTTGGTAGATATCGATGTGTGCATAAATTGTTTGAGCTATTCATTTAGTTTTACTATTACTATTGTTCAATCTAACAATCTATTCTACATAGTGTCATAGACAAGGCCCGCTATAACAGAACAAGTGCTATGTACTTTGCGTATTTTTTTCATTTTAGTTTATTATGTGCTTAATATAATTATATTGAGTAGGAGGAAATCCAACCTAACGTTGGAGTGGTAGTTATTGAGGTGGCACTAGGTACTCTACCCTTTTCCCTACTTGGCTCCAACAATTTTTTTACGATAATTTTATATAACAAATCATTCAGGAAAAAAAAATTGCTTATCAGTTTACTTTTATCTCAGGTTTCAAGATTTAATAAATTTGTTTACACGTTTAATTTTCTCCTAATTTTCAAGATTCAATATATTTAGAGTGATGAAAAAAAACAAAAAAAAGTATAAGGGAAAATGGAAGGAGTTAAAATGGCTGAGTAATCTGGTTTATTAATAGGTAGTAATATTAAATTATATTAGTTCCATTTCCATTTTCATTTAATAGATATTGTAATTATAATGATATCTAAAATCTAAGCCATGATGAACTTAAGTATACAAAATTTATTGAAAGCAATTCAACAAATATGAATGGGTGAAAGGAAGAGTATGGGGACCGAGGTCACTAAACTAACACTCCTAGCTTCTCAACAAATATAGGAGAGAGGGGCAGGCTGCTACAAGATTTCTGAGTGTCCCACTTAGCATTGTGCAACCATCGTAATCTTCACATTAGCACAAATACTTAGACATTTATATGCAGCTAGTAATATTAAGGAGGCCTGTACAGTGAAAGGGTGTCTTTTATTTCCATACTATAGTTACCAACAAATACCAAGTGCTCACTCTTTCACCAACTAGTCATCCATGTATTTTCTGTAAGTGGTTATCATTTTTGTGAAAATTCTAGGTTTGAGATAAATTATATCACACCTTATTTTGCCAAATATTATTGTGGTTAATGTCTTTTAAATCTATAGTACTTTCATTATATATATGGCGGATCTTGCTCTTGAGGTTTGTGAAGTTGGTAAGCATTGTTGAAGTTTTGAATCACAAACAAAATTTCTGAAGCAAATACACATTATAGGTGTAATACCCCGCTTTTGACCCCATGGTATTGAAATTGTATACGATGTATGTATTGTATTTAAATCATGGCAAGCAGCTCAAGGCCAAGGCCCTGCCATTGATTTGGTGTTGTGTGTATCGATGATCAGGGTTGATACCGACAGCTATGGTGCTAAGTCATGCACAATATATTTTGGAACACCATGTAAATACACAATTAATAAAATACCATAGCTAGCTATGCGACTGCAATGTGAAAGAGATGGGGGCATGATTTCATAAGGAATAGGGACGGGAGTTAGTCAAATTCTTGAGCCAATAGGGTGAGATTAAATGTCAATGGGGGAACCCATGAACCCTCAGCTACGTTTTTGTTCTCTATCCTCAATCATTCATTTCTTCCAGAAGTTGGTTGAGGCAGTTAATGCCTTGGGCAGAGCAAGGCATGGCAGTCGGTTTTGTGACTGAGCAACCTGCAGTATGGGAAGCCATGATCTTGCTTCTGACGCAAGGAAGCACGTGATGTGTGCCAGTCCTTCTTTCCTCAGTCGGGGAAATGTTTTGTTGTTCCTCAACATCATTGTTGATCATTCCTGATCATTTGTTCATTCACGATTGTGCATTGTTCATCATTGAGGTTCACAGAGCGTTTTGGTTTTAGTAGAGCATTGCTACACGTTTCTACAAGTATTTCCTTTATCAAACCACGATTGCGGGATTACAGTGTTATCCTGAACTATAGAGGGGTATGAGACCTTGTTTTCTTTGTATTACATAGTGAAACCTATGTTGTTGGTTTCCTTGTGGGTTGTTGTGATGTGCATCCCTATTTTGGTCTGAAGGCTTAGGAGTGGAAGAGGCCCAGAATTGGCTGATAAAACTAGTGAAGAGAGGAATCTCCCAGACAGATCAAGAGGGGTTGGAAAATATTTTATGCACACCATGAAGAGCACTTGAAGGGAAGGCATAAGCCGAGGGACTGTGGAGCAGAGAAGGAGATGCTTCCTTATGTTAGGTGTGTAGGTATTATGGAATGCCAAGCTGGATAGATCTAGTGTAGGTGTCCATAGCTCTGTGGTTAAGCTCGCTAACTTAGCAATTCTACCTTTCCATTGCCTTAGCAACCCGATAAACCCAACTGTTGGCTGGTTTGGTTGATTCGTGGTGAGCAATTGACCAGGTGTGAGTCATTGCCTTAACATCCTGAGAAACCCAATTATAGGTTGGTTTGACTGTGTTTTGATGTGTGCTGGCTATGTGTGAGCCTATTGTTCCCTAGTTCCTTGTGGAAATCATGCCCAGCTCGGGGGTGGTAGTGGTGTTGAGATATTAATGAACAAACTAGCCTATGGTTGGGTTGAACATTGCCACGACATAGCTAGTTGCGGGACAACTTCATCATTCAAGATAAGTATTCTTTGTTGTGTTATTTCTACAATGTATTTGCTTATGAATGAAATGATTATGTTGAATGCTTATGAATGAGTTAAAGTAGAGGTTACTGTTGAATGAATGTCCCTGCATTTGCATTTGTTTATGCCTTGTATGTTTCAATGCATTTCTGCTTTTGGTTATGGAGGCTAGAAGCCTGGTTACAGGGTAAAAAATGCAGCTAAGGTAAGAAATGTCGTGTTTTCGCACCCAAAATCTGCCCGTGGAAGGCGGAAGCAGAAAAGTGCAGAAAAGTTCTAAGGAAAAAGTTGACTTTGTCATTTCTGAAGTCCGAGGTCGGAAAGCAGAAGTCGGAAGTATAGAAAAAGAGGTTCGAAGGACTCTGTCATGTTTTGAGTTCTGATTTTCGAGTTCTGGGCGGAAAGCGGAAAGGCAGAAAGGGGTTCGAAGGACTCCATTGTGTTTTGAGTTTCGATTTCCGAGTTCTGGGCGGAAGGCAGAAATGCGGAAAGGAAAAAAGAGGTTCGAAGGACTCTGTCGTGTTTTGAGTTTCCAACTTTCGAGTTCCGGGAAGAAGGTGGAAAGGCGAAAAGAGGTTCGAAGGACTCCGTCGTGTTTTGAGTTTCCGACTTCCGAGTTCCGGGCATAAGGTTAGAGTTTTCGTCATTTTTTGAGTTCCGACTGTCGAGTTCTAGGAAGGTGGAGGAAAGGTGAAAGGGTGGAAGGTTATTGTTTCCGTCGTGTTTTGTGTTCCGATTTACGAGTTCTGCAGGGCGGAAGGCGAAAATGACAGGTTCAGCGCGGAAGAGGTTTTCAGGTCACAACATAGATCTGTCAAGGGTGGAATGATTGTTACGGGGGTTTCTAAGCCTGAGATTAAATGTTGAAGAGTGTGTTAACATCCATGCATGATGTTTCAAAAGGAGAACAAGGGTTCTTGAAGCAAATTTTTTAATTTATTTGTATTATGGGGTAGGGGACGTTACATATTGGTATCGGAGCTGTTGGTTGCAGCACTGGGCTTAAAGGGGCCAAGTTGAACAATTAAAAGAGGAAAAAGCACCCTATGATACCAACATTGTAGTACACTATAGATTGGTATCAGAGCTAATGGTTATCACATTGGGCCTGGATGGGCCAAGAGAATAGCTTTCAGAGCTATTGGTTGAAACATTGCAGCTCGGAGTGTATTTAAATTCTGAAATTTTTATGCAGCTAACAATGATTTTTATTAACAAATTTTTGTAGTGTCATAGTACAGATTGGAAGAGTTGGTTTTTGGCTCAACCATGAGAACCTACGGCATGAATGATGCACAGAGTCCCTATGAGCACGAGAAAGATGCTATGAGGGAAAACATCCCAGTTGGAAATGCTGATACAGAGTCTAATGGGAGAAGATTTCAAGATACTCCGCCAGATTTTGCAGCCACCATGAGAAGCCTAAGGGTGGAGATGCAAATCTACAGAGAAGATAATGAGAGAATGATTAAAGCTCAGGAAGAGCAGAATAAGTTGAATGCAACCATGATGCAGAGTTTGATAGACATCTAGAGGTGGATGAACTTTGAGCATCGGGAAGTAAATCCAAAAGGAAGTAGGAGCGATGCTAGAAGAAGAAACGCTCTTCTAGTGGATCATCTAACTCTGAAGGATCCACTGGGGGTTCAAGTTCTTCTTCTCACCGGAATAAGAAAAAGAGGCGCTACCAGAACAACTCACGTGATGAATTCAAGAAGGCTAAGCCTCCTACGTTTGATGGTGAGGTAAAGAATGATTAAAAAGCTGAAGCTTGGCTTCTTAGGATGAGAAAATATTTCCAAGTCAAAGAATACTCTGGAAATATGAAGGCTAGGGTAGCCATCTTCAATTTGACTGGAATAGCATCCATATGGTGGGAGCACTTCAGGAAACTGAAGAAGATGAGTGAAAGGAAGATTGTGTGGAAGCAATTCCAGAAGTATTTCAGGCAGAAGTACCTCTCTGATAGGTACTATGATGATAAGATTAAATAGTTCCATGAGTTGAAATTGGCGTAGTTGACCATGGAAGAATATGCAAACAAGTTCTTGGAGCTCTTGAGGCATGTCAGGTACATCAGAGATGATAAAGTGAAAATTAATCATGTCCTGATTGGACTACCTTAGTCATACACAGATAGGATTGAGTTTGATGAACCTCAAACTCTAGAAGAAGCTAGATGAAAGGCCAAGTATTGCTATGATCAGAGCAAAGGAAAACTTGATATCCATAAGACATGGAAGGACAAGAAGAATGAAAAGTTTGATTAGAGGAAGAAAGGTTTCAAACCTTCTCACTTCCGAAATTAGCAGAAGAAGCCATCACAAGCTGTGACTCAGCTAGATTGATGGGAGATAGGCCAAGGGATCCAAAGGAGATCAAAGAACCACTCCAATGTTGGGGATGTGGAGGACCCCATATGCGCAAGAAACGTCCGCATCAGAATGGGAATGTGGGTCAAGCTCACAACCTTCAAGAAGAAGAAACTGTGGGTCAAGTGGCAAGGACCGTCCCTAGGATTTATGCGGCACTGGAGGACCGCAAGGAAAATCATCAGTCAACTATAGTTGAAGTTGCAGGTAAGATTGGTGAGCAATCTATTTCTGTTTTGATTGACCCTAGATCTACTCACTGTTATATTACTCCTAGAGTTGTCGAGATTTTTGCTTTTAAGAAGTTAAAGCATAGCAAATCATGGTTAGTTCATCTAGCCACTGGGACTAAGAGGAAGGTTAGTGAAGTGGTAGAGAAATTCTCATTGGTCATGGATGGGTTAGTCACATATGCAGATATGAATGTTCTACCACTTGGTTCCTATGATGTTCTCATTGGAATGGATTGGTTGGAAGCACACAGAGTTAAGCTTGACTGTTACAATAAGACTTTTGATTGCATGGATGAACAAGGAAACCTAAGGATTGTAAGAGGCATTCCAAGGTGATTTCTATTAGGCAGATTTTAGCAATGCAGCTGAAGAAGTTATGTAGGAAAGGTTTCCAGTTGTATGCAGCCCATGTTTTGGAGGCAGCATAGAATGAAACTCCTAGGTTGGAGGACTTTCATGTATTGCAGGAATTCAGGGATGTTTTTCTTGATGAAATTCCATGGATTTCTCTAAAGAGGGACATTGATTTTACAATTGACCTTGTGCTAGGAGAAACACCAGTGTCCAAGACACCCTATAGGATGAGTACACCAGAATTGCTAGAGCTGAAGATGCAGCCGCAAGAGTTGTTGGAGAAGAAGTATATCAGTCCAAGTGTGTCCCCTTGGGGAGCACCAGTGTTGTTTGTGAAAAAGAAATATGGTACATAGGTTGCGTATTGATTACAAACAACTGAACAAATTCATTGTGAAGAATAAATACCCTTTTCCTAGGATTGATGACCTCTTGGATCAAATGAGAGGAGCAAAGGCATTTTCCAAGATTGACTAAAGGTATGGTTACCATCAGGTAAGAATCAAGGATGAATACATTCATAAGACAATCTTTAGAACAAGGTATGGACACTATGAGTTTGTAGTGGTACCATTTGGTCTCACAAATGCGCCAACTACATTCATGTGTCTCATGAACAGTGTTTTCAGTTGGTATCTAGACAAGTTTGTTCTTGTTTTCCTTGATGACATTCTTATTTATTCTAAGAATGATGAAGAGCATGAAGAACATCTAAGACTGACATTGCAATTTCTAAGGGAGCATAAGTTGTATGCAAAGTTGAGCAAATGTGACTTTAATAAAGATAGAATTCATTATTTGGGTCACATCATCTCAGAGGAGGGCATATCTGTAGACGTTGAAAAGATTGAAGCCATTATGAATTGGCCTACTCCAAGAAATGTGACAGATATAAGATCTTTTATGGGACTTGTAGGATACTACAGGAGATTCATTGAAGGATTCTCCAAGGTTTCACATTCCATCACCTCTTTGCAAAAGAAGGGGATAAAGTTTGAATGGACACCAAGGTGTGAAATTTGGGTGTTAAGGATCCAAATGGAACTTGGTTATAAAATACCTTAGTGTCCTACACAGGTACACCTACAAAAGAAATGTTGGATATCTATTCACTAGGAGTTGCTTACCAATATGCTATCAAGGTTGAGAAAAGTTTCAACAAAAGAGTAAAATATTGAGAACTTGACTTTTCAGGTATGAAAATATGATCCAATTGGACATAGAGGCCACCCACCTATTCCACTAATTCATAATGGTTCCACATCTTGGTAGGTTTGCTTCGAATTTTTAAGTCTCCAACTTTCAACATGTTTTTGGTCATTTCTCTTGCTTTTTTGGTAGTTGACGTAAGCCACACAATAAAAAAATGGACGGTCTTCCAAACTTATAGAGCATGAGTTAAGCTTTGTAATGATCCAATAAATTCTCTAAAAAAGGTATGGGAGAGTTGCACCCCAAAGAAGTTGATGTAGGTTCCTTGGATCCTACATTCTTTTTTCCACACCAGTTTTGACAATTAGGATCTTGGATATTTAAGGTTTTTCTATCCTAGTACATCATACTTTATGTTAAAGTCACTTTTGGCCTTTTGTAATGTCTTGTTGTGAATCTGTATAGAAGACACATCTCTCTTCAAATCATAGGTTAGCGTACTTTATGTTAAAAGGAAATTTTGGCTTCATGTAATGTCTTCTTGTAAATGCAAGTAGTTGACACATCTCTCCAAAGATAAACTATCACCATTCTAGCTAATATGTATTGATTTGCAAGGATTGCAATTTTTTTCCATTTCCATTCATTGATAGAAGTAAGGTTTTTTACTGTGTTATTGTGCTCTCTGGAAAATCTCAATGTGTTTCCATTTATATTTGTGCTTTCATTTTGTTCTCTATATAATTTAATCAGTGTATCAAAGCAATCCATTTTTTGTTGTTTCTCTATGCATGTCCTCGATGAGGTCATGGCATAAGGAGTTGGGTCTCAAACTAACTAAACTTAGGGAATACCACTCTTGACGGTGCAAGTGACCTCCCACGGGGGCCAAAAGGAGAGATGTCAAAGTATGGGATCCTATCGAGTCATTTATTGAGGAATCCCTTGCATGACAGAGGAACAAGATGATGGATACTTTTGCTCATATCCTTCAATTACTGCCAATGGTGGTAGAGACACCTTCAACCAACAACATATTTGGGGGTGCAATGCCCTTTAAGGTACAATTTAACTTTGACTTTCTTTATTTAAAATCTATATAGACGTAGATGCTTTGGAGAAATGGTCAAATCTATTAGAGGGTTATTACATTGTTCAATATTTGTTTGACAATGAAAATATGACCTTTGCACTCCTTAAGTCCCTTTCCCATGTTAAATATTGGTGGGAGTGTTAATGGGAGAGACATATAGGATATAAGTCTACAACATTCAGGATAGGACCCATTTGGGTGTATTTTTTTAATTCCCTCGAGGAGGAGTTCTACCTTATTGGAAACTATGATGACTAATGCACAATATGGACAATTTTGCATTACAAGAGAGACTAGATGGTGTTAGAGTTCATTAATATCTTCCATGCCTTGCATTTTAAATCTAGGTATGATATACTCTACAATGGAACTTGACCTTGAAGTACCGTAGTGGCCTACATAAGTACATCCAAATAGAGATGGAGTTCATGGACTTGTCCTCACTAGAAGATGCTTATATGCTATCGAAATCAAGCAAAAAATTAAATCAAAGAATGAGCGAGAGTTTGGGCATTCAAATCCGCTGCAACAAAATCATTATAAAGGCAGCTCTAAATGGAGGTCATCAAGAGATTGAATTTGTCGATAACACCACACCTCCATCCATACACCTTTGGTTAGCTAAGATAGGGACGAAACATCCACATCAATAAACAATGTCTCCTACCCTATGACATGAAGCTTTCATAAATGAGCCTTGTGTGTTTTTTCCCAACTTTAAGTTTGTAATGTTATTTTAAGGCAACCCCATATTAAAAAACGTCATGTTTTTTACAAGTATAGGCCTCACATCGTCATCACTAGTTTGGGGGGTTATCTCTAGATGGTAATAGAGGTAGTTCCAACTACTTTAGTTTTTTTTATCTCAACAAAGTAGTGCAAGAAGGTAATCTCTGAATTCGGGAGATTTGTCCTCTTCATGACTTGTTCAACAAGTGAATGAAATATCACTACAACTACCACAACCTCTATATAGGGTCTCTCTTCATAACAAAAGAAGGTGAAAAAAATAGTGGAGGAATACAAAGATACCTTCGCTTCATGTGTAAGGGTGCCTTTGCATTACTAAGACAAGCATTCAATTTATTTGATACCCAGTACCCCTTTTCCTAATGGCCTGACATACATATGCTCTCTTCTAGATAATGAAGAAATAAAACATTGGATTCATAATCTCATCCAAAAAGACCACATTTGACTAAGCTCCTCCCCTTGTTGGAACCTAACGGCGCAAAATAAGTATCGGACATAGAGACTCTACATTGATTATATAGCTTTGAATAAAATCATAGTCAATAATTGATATCCTATCCCTCGTACTGACAATCTTCTTGATCAACTCAAGGGTGCCAAAGTTTCCAATAAGATTGATCTGAAGTCTGGCTATACCAAGAACTCATCAAGCAAACTAATGTATGGAACATTACCTTCAAAATATAAAGAAGGAATTTTTGAATAGTTGGTGTTATATACAAAAATATAGGGACAAATAATATTATTAATAATATAATAACAATAAAAGATAAATAATAATAATAAACAACATATTATTATTGTGTGCAAGCTTATGGATTTGCACTGTGTAGAAATTTAGAAGTGACCGACGCGTTTCGGGTGAACCCTCCACCCATCATCAGGCTCATTTGAAGCTATGGCCCAATAGAAAATAAGAGGGAAATAGAGTATAAATGTAAGATCTGCCATTCTTTTCTTTAGTTTTAATATGAGCTTCTCAAAGACTCGAGTCTCCTTGAGACAATCCTCTGCATAGAGGTGAAGAATTTGTGCATGAATGTTTGCACAATGTCCAGTCATTGTGTGCTTATGGATTTGCACTGTGTAGAAATTTATAAGTGACCGACGCATTTCAGGTGGACCCTCCACCCATCATCAGGATCGTTCGAAGTTATGGCACAATAGAAAAAAAGAGGGAAATAGAGTATAAATATAAGATTCGCCATTCTTTTCTTTAATTTTAATCTAAGGTTCTCAAAGACCCGAGTCTCCTTGAGACAAGCCTCTCCATAGAGGCGAAGAATTTGTGCATGAATGTTTCCACAATGTTCAGTCATTGTGTGCAAGCTTATGGATTTACACTATGTAGAAATTTAGAAGTGACCGACGCGTTTCAGGTGGACCCTCCACCCATCATTAAGGTCATTTGAAGCTATGGCACAATAAAAAAGAAAAGGGCAGTAGAGTATAAATGTAATATCTCCCATTCTTTTCTTCAATTTCAATCTAAGCTTCACAAATACTTGAGTCTTTGTTAAGTTTTCTTAATTGTTTAGATGATATTCTAAAACAATTTAAAATAGTAGGATCACTTGAAGAACAACAACACAAAGAACACAAAGATTTTCCTCGGGGAAACCACAAGTAGAAAACCCCACAAAAGTTCCTTAGTATAGAACTCAACCAAGATAGTGTAAAACCCCAAGATAACTTCTCCTCTCTTTCTGGTGCACTTCTTTGTCTCCCTCTAGCAAACGTGCTTGAGTGAAGTGAATACAAATGAAGGAGGCACCTCCCTATTTATATTTGACTCTTGAATTGACCAAAAACCTAATTGGGCTGACTTGTCTAACTAACAGGGCCAACTTGTCTAGTTAGACACCAAAATAATATTTATTATAATGACTCATGGCTAGTATTGACCCGACTTACATCCAGAGGTTTACATTGATTATTTTAATGACTCTTACATGACCAATTACATTAGTGACATCTCCTAAAGGAGGAATACAAATAGTACAAATAGAATATCTTCCTAAGTTACAATATTGTCTATAAGGGCATCTAGAGTATCCACAAGCGAGCAGTGAAGTTGGTCTCCAACCCTCCACGTGCTCCCAATCTCTCTAAATTTGGCAATCTCTCTCATTATCTTTGCATTCAGATCCATACTTTCCACTGCTATCAAAATTTCAAAAAATAAATCATTAGAATCATATACATAATATAATGACATCTATTAAAAATGAAAAATGTAAAACTAATGTAACAAATGATGACATGAGTATATAAAATTTAAAATTCAGTAATTACAATAGCGAATCAACATATAATATTGCCATGTTAAATTTATGTTAGACGTGTACTAAATTTATTCCATGATATACCAAGGGTGAGATAATGGAATAATTGCATGGTTTTGCATGATAAGGAATGGAAACTAGTCATTAATCCATGCTTGCACACTCAGATTAATCCTCTCAAGTGAATATTGGTCCCAAAAGCAACATAAGGGTATAATTTTAGGGATTAGTGCATAGAGGAAGGATCATATGGTATATAAATTCTTGTAGGTTGAAATAAGAATGGTATTTCCCTAACATCTGCAAATTTGATTGAGAACTCAAAAACACAAATGATTGGAAGATATCACACAAGAAAACCCCAAAGCAACTACCATTTCCCCAGTGGATTCGTCAGTTCTGTTGTTAATAATTATTCCTATGTTTGGGATTGTGGAGGTCACCAATGTACTGGATTATACTCAGACTAAAACAACTACAAACTAGGTTCAAACCAAGCATATTCTATAAGAGAAAGAAAACGGGGTTTGAGTGATAGATACCAGTGTAGATCAAAATCCCAGGCTCTATCAAGCACCAAGAGGGATCAAATCTCCGTAGCTGCAAACCTCTCCTCGAATAGCTCTTTGCTTGCAATACCTCAGAAGAGGTTTGCACCTCCGAATATTTGATCCCTAACGATTTGACTTCTTGTCCATGATAATCCCAATTGACTATCACACTTTTCAAGTTGCTGCAAAAAGTGGGAGGTTGCACAGGTTGTAGAATGCCAAAAGCCAATATTTAGTAGAGAAAATTGGGATAAGTCACTATTCAATGTAACGCAACAACTACCAGGGTAATTTTCTTCTTTCACCTCTACCAGGTGGAGTTTGTGTTATAAATTTTATGAAAATGCATTCTTTTATCAATTTCAATGATGCTATTTAAAAACATAGTCCATATAGTTTGAAAAAGATCATTTTCTCAATTAGAATACAACAAAGTAAAGAATTTTCGAAAGAAAAAAAAACACCCAGAGTCATAACTAAACCTCCCCCACCCCCTTTTTTTCCTTTTAAATAATTAGGCAAATGTAGCTCAAAATTGGTATAGTTTTGATATCAATAGCACAAATCAACGTTGATATGACCAATACACAATCAAAACACTGGCACAACCAAGCTTCAATAGAATGCAAAGGCTCCATGGAATGCGAGGAGGGTTCACGCTATATGGGAGCTCACACAGAGGTCACACACTGTAAAACTACACCGCCATCCATCCTACAGCTATATAAAAAATGAGAATTTAAAACCACGACTCAGAATACAACAATTCAGAAAACATCTTCACGCAACAATTGAAGAAGATTTTTGAATTCTACCTTCAGTAAAAGATAAGGAGAGATATAACACAATATCAACGATGCTCACCAAATGGGTCACGCGGATTTTGGTAGGCTAGAGAAAATTGTAGGAGAAGAGAAAGAAGATCAGTCTCACAAAAATGCTCAACATTAGAAATATTCACCGAGTAATATTGTATAGGCCCTATGAACTTTAGGGAAGCTATAATACCACTGTTAAGTTGTCCACTTGGGTAAAATGGAAATTTTGGTAAAATATTACTAAAATTTATGTATGTAAAATATAACTAAAGATTTATGTATGTAAAATATAACTAAAGTAGAGTAGTGACTGCATTTATGTATGTAAAATATAACTTAAATTTTATCTGATTTAACTAACAATGTTGGATTGTCCAATGTCATCTCTTTATTTGAGGTGGAAATTGTGAATGAATGCAGTTCTGGCTGCCCAATAGCAAACATCCACGTCAACTGCGACGGTTTCACATAAGGGGTAGAAGTAATCCCTCAATTGATCAAAAAATTAGCCATCCTGATTGCTTGGTGAATGACGGTCAGAAGTTGGACGCAGGAGAAATTGTGTCCTTCACCTATTATAACACCTTCAATTTTCCACTCATAGTCACTTCCGTCACATGTGTTGATTAATTAATTACCTGTCTTTCTTTCTATATTCTATACTGATAAATAATAATAATGTTTGATTTAAATATTTGGAGAAATTTGGATCACATAGTAAAAT
>LPNX011122529.1:64638-77055 GCA_001517045.1 Pseudotsuga menziesii
TGTGTGTGATATGCGAGTTTCCCTTAGGAAACCTGTGTGTACAACTTTTAGGAGAAAAACACTAGTAGTACACAATCAACTAGTGTGTGGAACGCGAGTTTCTATACTTCCAGACGTGTGTATGCCTAAGGCTCATGACAAAAAGAGACAAATATGGAGTAAACAATGAGTGATTCGGTCCATGATCATCTATATCAAACTGGCTCTTCAATCCATTTGTATTTTTGTGTGACATAAAGCTTAGTATCATCCATCAGACGAAGAAGTGATAATTTGAGGGATAACAGATTCCCCCTAATGGATGAGGTTAGAGGGAAAATGGTAGTTGAAATACATTACGTCAGAAAAAAGGAACTTGAAGAACCCAAAATCAAGGTTGAAAGAGAGTACCTGAAATAGACAAATAGGAGGTCATTTTACAACATCATCACTGATGAGATGCCATGTTCAATAATGTGGAACATAAGCTCCAATAACACACTATGAATGATGAACATATCCCAAATTAACCTAAGTTGTTCAAATATAATAATATAAGGAAAGAGTTATCACAATTGCAAGGCTAGGGCTTCACTAAAATATTATAGGATGCATATAACAATATGATGGTTCTCTAGGAAGGGATGATCCCAAATTACCCTTAATTTGGAGTGAGATAACGAGGCCTGTGTTATTGAGAGAGAGAAAATACTTTTTTCAAATTTCTTACGTTAAGAATATTAGTGAACCAAGATTGACACATTCTAAGTGGCTTTGAAAAATCCATAAAGGTATTCAATAGCCTTGGAGAGTTGTTTCTACTAATTGTTGTCAAGGCAATGGTTGAAGAATTACAAATTGGTTGAAGAAGTAGAAATTGGTTAAAGAGTTGAAAAATTAGTTGGAGAATTACAAATTGGTTGAAGAATTGATGAATTGGTTGGAGAATTACCTGTTGGATTTGAAGGTGTTGGTTGAATCTCCTTTGGGAGTTGTGATTGTGATCGCGTTTTATCTATTTTTCCCATTGGTGTTATCCAAATCGACGATGGGGATGAAATGTATGCTCACAGGATGGCTTTGGATGTTTATACCATATCCTACAAAACACAAACCTGTTTTTGGTCTACAAATGCGCACACGTCTTTTTTGCACAAATCACATGTGTGTTTCCTTTTCCTAGCATGTGTGTCAACTAACCTATTAGGATTGGCCTCCTCTAGTTCTACCACCAAGGAAAGTGTATGCATTTTGAGTTTGCAAAGAGGAAGCACATTTTGCAAAACTACAATTGCACCAAAAGGGTCCCTCAACATTCTGTGAGCACCCTTATTTTGAATGGTTAAAAACCTTAATGCTTATGTGGCATTATGATGTTCATTAAGGGTTATATTTGGTTTACTTTGGTTGGGATCATTGTCGATGGTGGAGCATGGTTAACTATGGTTGATCGTGTTTGACTATGGCTAGACTATTATTGATCATGATTACTCAAGTTTAACTAAATTTGACTTTAGTTGGTTATGAGTAACTTTGGTTGGTTATGAATAACTTTAGTTAACCATGATTGATGATGTTATGTGTGGCCATCTTTACATTGCATTGCATTTATACTATTATAAGCCATAATTTATGTACATACCATTCATATATTTTAAAAAGTAATATTCAATCTTTTTCCTTTTCCAAATTTTGTTACTTTTTGAAAAAAGAAAAAAATAAAATAAACTAATGTTTTATATCAATTATATCAATTATAGGAATATTTTTATAATATAGAATATATTTTTTATGGTTTTATAATATAGAATATATTTTTTATTTGTAAGTCAAAGTTAAGTTTAATTTTAGGAACATAACTGTTTAAAAAAACATATAAAATATAATTAATAATATCTATAAAAAAAATTATATAACTAACTTATTAAACTTTTAATTAACTTTTAAAAAATTAAAAAGAGAGTAAAAAAAATGTAAATGACAAGGAGGAGGTTCATGAACCATTGCGTGGGAAGGAAATGACAGAATTCTTGAACCATTGGGTGGGAAGGAAATGACAAGGAGGAGAATTCACCTTTAAAAAATGAAAAAGAGAGGGCAATAAATGTAAATGACGAGGAGATTCCTGAACCATTGCGTGGCAAGGAAATGACAAGGAGGAAATTCATTAATTTATTTGAAAGTCAAAATTGATTAATTTTTTATGAGATATAAATATTTAAAAATATATATATATATTATTTTAAAAATAAAATAAATAATATCTATAGAATTTTCTACGAAACTGTATAGGACCAAGTAGCTGACACTATATACAAATATGACAAAGTTGGTGACAATAAATACCAATATGTGTTTCATTTCATAAATAAATACCAATATGTGTTTTATTCCATATTGTTGACAAAGTTGCTGACACTAAATTCCATAAATATTTGAAAGTGTGATAATTCTATTATGAAGTGGACTTGACTTTAAAAAGGTGTTATAATTGTTTTTAAAAATAAATAAAAAATAAAAAACGATATTTATGGAATTTTCTAAGAAATTCTATTATGAAGTGGACTTGACTTTAAAAAGGTGTTATAATTGTTTTTAATTAATATTTTTGTTGGGCTAACTACTTTTTAATTTTTTATCATTTTCATGTATTGAATATATCTATTCAATTCCTTTTTCGTGATTTTTTCTTGTATATCTCAGAGACCAATCCATTCAATTTCCGAAAGGTTAACCACTTATTTGTTGTTACATTTTAATATGATTACATTAGAAAGTAAGAAAGAAATTATTTTTAATTTTTGTGAGGCTAAAAATAGCTTATGGGACAGACTCTCTTAATGGTTGATTTTTGGATTTCTATCATTTTTATGTTCAGCTTGATGATGAACTCCCCCAATTTCACTCGGTCCCTTCATTGAATAAATTAACCCAAGAACTAGTTGTCAAGATATTCACATAACTGTCCATGCTGTCCTCGAATGCCTCGCACTCTAAAATGAAATGCTTTTCTGTTTCCACTTTTCCGGAGGTGCAAAAAGTACACACTCTTTCTTCCCAAGCTTCCTTTGGTCTTTTCCATCGTCCAATTTCACAAGGCACTTGGTGGGAATTGGTTCTTAGTTGAGCAATAAGCATTTTGGCCCTCCATGATATATTAGCCCCTATATAATCTTTTTGATGATGGTTGTAGGTGGGATTAAACTCTTCAATATACTACTTTTACTTTCTCCCTATCCCTTTGCCCCAAATTTGCTTGTGGAACTTGTCGATAACAAAGACCTTTATCTCTTTAATGTTTGTAGGACATGTGTTCAGGTAAATATCCCATTTACTAAGCCATTTGTTGTTTTTCCGCATCCAAGTCTTCTTTCTTTTGCATAATATGTCATTGAAGACCACCTTAGGCCATATGTTGTCTTCCATTTGCTCAATTCTTTTTAGATATCTTATGAGTCGCACCATAGAAATTACTTTGAAATGGGGGTTGCCCCCACTTCACTAAGTGTGATATCATAGGGGACTGAGCTTTTAATTTTGAACTTGTTGATAATCAAGCGTTTTTTAATCTTCTCAATTTCCTGCCATTGTAAGTCAGAGGTATTGCTGGCCCACACTTCACACCCATAGAGAACAACTGGGATCACTAACAACCCAAAAAGAGTTTGCGTATTCTTCCAATCCCATAGCTCTGCTTCTCTACATCTATTTTGAAAGGCGTATAATGCTTTCCAACCTCCCAAAGTTCTTTTCTTTCTGCAACCTTCCCAACTTAAATTTTTGTTGAATTCAATCCCAAGATATTTGTAATCTACCACTTCTTCAAGAGTGTTTCCTTCAAAGTAGAACTTATGCTGGTTATGTTTTCTCTTGCTAGAGAAGACTACTACTTTTGTCTTGCTAGTATTAACTTGCATCCCCACTGCTCTACAAAAGTGCTCAAGGGAAAGTAAGTTCTCTTGCAAGCCAAGAGAAGATTTAGCAATCAAAATAAGGTCATCTACATACAAAAGAAGCCTTATCACAAACTCTCCCAGAAGAAAACCTTCCCCATCCTATAGGTTTAACCACTCTTCAAGTTTGTCAATATATAAGCCAAACAGGGTAGGGGACAATGGGCACCCTTGCTTGACCCCAATATCGCTCCTAAAACTTTCAGAGATACCAGCTGACGTTCTAATTTAGACTTTAACCTCCTCGTATAATTTTTGGACAACTGCTCTAAGATGCATAGGAACCTCAAGTTCTTCCATTCTGTGCCAGAGCTTATCCCTAGGGACTATGTCAAAGGATTTTTTGAAATCAACAAAGCTTACAAAAGGCTTCCTCTTTTGTCTCCCACACTTTCTCAATGATGTGTCTTAATGTGATACCATGATCAACCATGGAGAGTTTGGGTTGAAACTTGCTTGTCCTTTAGCACGCTTACGACTTTCTTCCGCCCACTTGCTAATTATGTTTTCTAGCATACTTACGAATAGCTTTGTAAATAGGGGATTTATCATTATGGTCCTGTAGTCGGATGGATTATTGGGATTGTCACTCTTGAAAAGAGGTATTGCTAGGCTAGTTTTCCAACATGTAGGGAAAAATAGACTTTAACCTCGTATAATCTATGGACAATTGCTCTAAGATGCATAGGAACCCCAAGTTCTTCCATTATGTGCCAAAGCTTATCCCTAGGGACTGTGTCAAAGGATTTTTTGAAATCGATAAAGCAACAAAAGGCTTCCTCTTTTGTCTCCCACACTTTCTCAATTATGTGTCTTAATGTTATACAGTTATCAACTGTGGAGAGTTTGGGTTTGAAATTTGCTTGTCCTTTAGCATGCTTACCACTTTCTTCCGCCCACTTGCTAATTATGTTTTCTAGCATACTTATGAATATCTTTGTAAATAGGGGATTTATCATTATGGTCATGTAGTTGGAGGGATTATTGGGATCGTCACTCTTGAAAAGAGGTATTGCTAGGCTAGTTTTCCAACGTGTAGGGAAAATAGACTTTAACCTCCTCATATAATCTATGGACAGTTGCTCTAAGATGCATAGGAACCCCAAGTTCTTCCATTATGTGCCAGAGCTTATCCCTAGGGACTGTGTCAAAGGCTTTTTTGAAATTGACAAAGCAACAAAAGGCTTCCTCTTTTGTATCCCACAGTTTCTCAATGATGTGTCTTAACATTATACCGTGATCAACCATGGAGAGTTTGGGTTTGAAACTTGCTTGTCCTTTAGCACGCTTACCACTTTCTTCCGCCCACTTGCTAATTATGTTTTCTAGCATACTTACGAATAACTTTGTAAATAAAGGATTTATCATTATGGTCATGTAGTTGGAGGGATTATTGGGATCGTCATTCTTGAAAAGAGGTATTGCTAGGCTAGTTTTCCAATATGTAGGGAAGCCCTGCTAAATGATGTTGTTGAAAATTCTCGTGATGTGAGATGCAAGAGTTTTCGAACCCCACTTTAGATACTATGCTTGGAGTTCAACTAAATCCTTAAATTCTTTTCCAACACCCAACTTCTTAATACCCACCTCGACCTCTTACAGGACAAAAATCTTAGTAGTGGTGTTGACCAAGGGAGGGGGATCAACCTTGGGATCTTGCTCATAAAGTTGTTTTGCATACTCAATCCATTGATAAGTTGTGATATTGTTTTCAATTTGCTTCTTTCTAGTTTGAAGTTCCTTCCAAAATAACTTGGGCATGAAATCAACTTTTCTCTTTCTTAAAATATGTTTGTAGGCTTTGAAGAAATAATTTCTTTCTGATTTGATTCTTTCAAAGTTCTCCTTTATTTTTTGCATTCCTCATCAAACCAAGCACTAACCGGGAAGCAATTTGTTTCAGATTTCTTATTGTTTGCTCTTTTGCATTCTGAAAGTGCTCTTTGAATTAGATATGTTAGCTCGTGGCTATGAAGGCCTTGGGATTGAGTTTTCTTCTCCTTAAAAGGTATCTCTAATGCTATCTTGAAGGTATTACAATTTTTTTTGTGTCAAAAGAATCCTACCCTTTGGGGGTGATTGCTTAATGCACTGAGTTTTTATCTCAACCTGCTACTTTTTTGTCCAAGAGAATTTTAGATATATTGGTTTGCGATCAGATTTCAAATCCTAGATCTGATCCCCAATCTAAACTTCCTCCATTTTCTCACACATGCCATGTGAGCAAATTGCATAATCCACCACACTTGGGCCATTGTAAGTGTTGCATGTGAAATTTCCCGAATTCACCCATCTGTCAAAACCATTATAGATGACTAAGTCAAAAGTTCCACATAGAGTAAGCAGTTGCTCCACAAAAAGATTGCAGCTTTTGTTGTCCTTTGAAAATCTTGAAAATCTTGTCCATTGATGATTACTTTCTTCTATGAGCCAAATAGGATTGCACTCTTCCTTAACATGGAGGATACTAGCTTGTTCATTTGCAGTCCTAGCATTGAAGTCACCTACTAAAAGAACTTCACTTAGTTGGGAATACGTTGCAATGCCATTTTTTAGGGTTGCAAAGGGATCTTTGTGGTTAATCCCCCTGCCTTTGCGGTTGTTTCAAAAAGGACAGTTGAGCATATTGACAAGCCTCGACTTATTGATAGCTGTCACGTCCACGCTCCCTGCCCAGCTTTGTTTTATATCCAAGCCTCAAGGATTCAATTTCAGATTATCTAAAGCCTCTTGGACCTCTCAAATGAAATTTCAGAGACCAGTTATCACGATCTATTTATGATTTATTCATGGGTAGAGATGAAAGTGCTAATCGAAATGGTGGGAATGTTTATCATTATTTGCGTTTTATCATGCACTACTCCGTACTTGCAGTACTGTACTGCATCCCACAATGACGGCGGCGTGGTGAATATAGGCGTTGTGTTGGACTACAATTCATGGGTGGGTAAGGTGGCCAAAACAGCCGTGCAAATGGCTGTGGACGACGTTAACAGAGAGTCCACCGGCTTGTTCAACGGTTCTAGCCTGGTTCTTCACTTTCGTGACTCGCGAGGTGATGCGGTCAAAGGCGCTTCGGCCGGTAATTTACATTTCTTTTTGTTTTCTTCCAACTAGGCAACCTTGTTTCTGAAATTGTTTCTTTTTTCAAATCCCACTTACGATTCTTTGAATGAATCCCTGTTCGATTCTGGAAGGGTTTGTTCGTCACTGGTTCGAACTCACTTGTGAGTTTATCATAGTTTTATTTATTTATAGGCTAATATGGCAAGCTATTCAAGTTATTCAGACAAAGCATTTAATGTAATTGCAGCAAGCTTAATGATAGTTGGATGGTTGGCGATCTAACTATCATTAAGGCTGCTGCAGCCACATTAAATGCTCTGCAGCTCAATGAATAGCTCTTGCCCATACAACATAGATGAGCTTGACAAGTAAGATTCAACCATTTAAATGGAAGAAATATAAATAGTTATAGTTACAGTACACAATATCAAGGAGCAAAGGCCAAGGCATTCGAAATTCACTGAAGAAATGATTATAAGATGTACTATATATGTACTATGTTCTTTACTTAATTTTCATCGATGAGTTTGATAGTAAATATTTTTCTGGTAAATCCAGCTATGGATCTGTTGGAAAGAGAAGTGGTAACCATAATTGGGCCAGAAACGTCTGAGGTTGCAGAATTCATATTACATCTGGGAGATGCAGCCAAAGTACCACTCGTTTCCTTCTCTGTTACGAATCCCTTGCTCTCCAACCACAGATTTCCCTATTCTGTTTGCATGCAGGCACATAGTGAGGCCTTAGAGATGGAGACCATTGCAGCCCTAGTTCAGGCCTATGGCTGGAGAAGGGTTACAGTTGTTTACCCCGACGATGAATTTGCTAGCGGGGTAGTCTCCTCATTAAGTGATGCGCTTACGGATGTTGGTTCGGAAATAGGATATAGATCAGTCATTTCGCCAACTGCAGACCAGCAAGCAATAAAAGAGGAGCTGTACAAATTAATGAAGATGCAAACAAGAGTTTTTGTCGTTCATGTGCACTCTGCTCTTGCTTCTAAAATCTTTATGGAGGCTCATAAAATAGGAATGATGGATCGGGGTTATGTCTGGATAACTACAGATAAATTTACCAGCCTTTGGGATGTTTTGTTGAATTCTTCTACCATGGCATCTATGCAAGGTCTCTTAGGAGTCAAAAATTATATTCAGAATTCCAAGGAACTTGGAGAGTTCACGCGAAGGTGGACACGCCAATTTAGGCTCGAGAATGGTGATGAAGAAAAGGCTGAGCTCAATATCGACGGTATATTTGCATACGAGGCTGTGTGGAGAATAGCTCTGGCCATTCGGAAGTTAGGAAGCACTAAATTTAATTTCGAAAAATTCCCAACATTCATCCATGGAAATAAAACAGATTCAAGTCCACTGAAGGTGTTTCAGGAAGGACCGCAGTTATTGCAAGAACTCATCAAAACAAAGTTTAGAGATCTAAGTGGGTTTGGGTTTGGGTTTGGGTTTGGGTTTGTTCAGCATCAGCTACCAGATGGAGAGACTGTGGGTTCTACATTTGAGATAGTGAATGTGGTGGGTAACGGGTACCAGGTAATTGGATATTGGAGTCGTGAAATTCAGCTCTCCAAACAACTTCTGGCCTCTTCTTCTGCTGCAGCATCCAGACACAGTAATAATAATAATATTGACAGACTTGAAACGGTCATTTGGCCCGGTCATTCTACAGAAGTGCCTCATGGTTGGATACAAGCAAGTAATGGGAAGAGGATCAAGGTTGGAGTTCGCTTTAGAAATGTGTACCCTCAATTTGTGAATGTAACAGTTGACAGTACCACAAAGGAAAGCAAAGTCACAGGTTTTTGTATAGATGTGTTTGATGCGGTTCTGAGTCGACTGGATTATGCATTGCCTTATGATATTGTTGATTACAGTATCGGTGATGATGAACCTGATGACGTTGTGTCTCTAATTTATCAGAAGGTACCTTCTATAATTCTAAATAAATTAATAACTTAAAATTTAACCAGTCTAATAAGAAAGCACCACTATTTTTAAATAATTTTCTAATTAATTATACGGTTATTAATTGTTGTAATCACTGAGTGCTCATGCCAATTTCGAATTGTTTATTAATTGTTGTAATCGGTCACTGACTGCTAATGCCAATTTCGAAATGTTTAACAGAATTTTGACGCAATTGTGGGCGATCTTACCATTTTGGCAAATCGAAGTAGGTTTGTCGATTTCACACAACCCTACTCCGAATCGGGTCTAGCCATGGTTGTGCCTATCAAGGCAGATGACAGAAATAATGTTTGGGCGTTCATACTGCCTTTTACTCCAGCCTTGTGGTTCACAACAGGCACATTTTTTGTATTCACGGGATTTGTACTATGGCTTCTGGAGCATAGAGTCAATCCCCAGTTCAGAGGAAAACCAAGAGCCCAGTAGTGACTGTACTTTGGTATGTTTATTATATTTTAGAAAAAAAAATTGCTAAATTTTTTTATAAATTATAAATTTAATGTACTTAAACTGATCTTTTAAAATTGAAATTCAAACCATTTAAATTAAATTTAATCCATTAGGCGACATTAATCTCCAATATGTTTTAGCTATTTTTTTAACTTTTTTATTGGCCCTGTTGTCCCAGGTTTTCGTTCTCAACGCTGTTTTCTTCACAAAGTAAGCGAATCTCCTTCGAGTTGAAATGCTTTGTTCTGTATTTTCGTTTAATGTAAAAAGAAAAACAGACTGTCGCGGCCATTTACATGGCTTCAAATGATTTTTTCCCTCCTGTACTGCAGGGGAGCAGTTAGTGAACAGTTTGTCTCGATTTGTAGCTATAATCTGGCTATTTGTAGTTCTCATTTTGACATCAAGCTATACGGCGAGTTTGACGTCGATGCTTACAGTGCAACAATTGAATCCCACTGTTAAAGATGTTCAGTCACTCCGCGCCAGTGGAATGGCAGTCGGGTATCAGATTGGTTCATTTGTTGGTGAATACCTACACAAGGAATTTGGCATAGCCAAAGAAAATCTTAAAACATATTCAACACCGGCGGAAGCTAAAGAGGGTCTCACAAAGGGTCCAAATAAAGGAGGAGTTGCTGCCATATTTGACGAGATTCCTTATATCCGCATTTTTCTTACTTCATACTGCGGATATAGGATGATTGGTCCAATCTACAGGACTGGGGGCTTCGGTTTTGTAAGTTCCTTCATATACTCAATAATTTGTCCAAACTCCGATGCAATTCCATGGCTATAAGTATAGTATATAGTATCTCACGATCAGGGCTTTTCCACAGGTATTTCCCAAGGGCTCTCTCCTAGTCTCTGATATCTCCAGGGCAGTTCTGTCTCTCTCAGAGGACAAAGAAATGCGAGAGATTGAAGCCAAGTGGTTGGATAGCACCACCTGCACCGATTCCGGAGCAACAGTAGATTCCAAAAGGTTAAGCATGAACAGTTTCTGGGGTCTGTACTTGATCACTGGAACGGTGTCAATTATAGCTCTGATTATATTCTTTTCCCGGCTGCTCTACAATTTCAGAAGAGACCCTAATGTTAATCTTAATGATATAAATGGTGAGATGGGTCGTGATCCATCAATAGGGAAGTCTTTGAACAGGGCATTGAAATCGTTCATGAAGTACATTGACGAGGAGGAGGGTTCAACCTCAGCTCTCAGGCCGATCAGAGTATCAGAAAGCCCGAGCTCTATCCCCGCTGATCTCACTGCAAGTGACCACGAAGAGGGTTCTGCAACCTCATCAGCTCCGAGGCCCCCGAGAATATCAGAAAGCGCGATCTCTATCCCCGCCCTCACATGTAGCCCTTCCACTATTGGAACGAATGATCCTTTAAGCGCCATTACGATTTTAGGCAGATGCTTTTCAGCACCTTTACGATTGCAGGAAGATCCAGCTGATCAGCACCTGATGAGAGAACAAAACACATTCCACTAAACACACCGCGATAAAGTACAGAGACTTTCCTTAAATACTTTGCAACACCTGCCATCTGATTATTATGACCTGCCACTTCTCTTGCTTTGAAATATGGTCCTGACGATCCTTCTAGAAGACATTATCTTAGAACTCACCATATGTAAAAAAAACTTAATACTAGGTCTCTTTACAGTAGTAGAAGTATGTAATGGTACAATACAGTTTGACAATGTTTAATAGTTACCTATATTTATTTTCATGAAATGTTTTATTTATTATTTTATACATCCATTCTCTATGTAAATTAGAGGCTCTAATGAGATAGGGACTCATAAAGAATGCAACTATAGATTGGCCGAGTTTAAGTTACTATGATTAATGAAAAAGAATGAAAGTATTTTGATAAGTTATATAACTATGATACAACTTTAAATATTTAAATAAAGTTATTTAAAAACAAAATTGTATATATTAATATTTATTAGATTTTTTAGATTAATAATTTTTTTAATAAAATAATATTAATCAAATTTAAAATATAATATTAATTAAATTTATTATTATGAATATAAATTATAAATGAATCATTAAATTTATTGTTATGAATAGATAAATTATAAATGGATTAATAATTAATCATATAGTGGATAGAATATATATGTTGTATTTTAAACTGGGCTCTTGGAACCTAGCATAATATATTTTGTTTGGATATTTTTATTTTGTCGAGGGGTTGGCTTGCCTTTAAATTCCACCGTGAGGCGGATGCACAAGTATTTTGTCTGGGACTTGGAAATGGCATCTCTCCGGATTATTGCTCAAATGCTGGACTCCATTGTTCTATCCGAGGACTGAGAGGTATGATTCGTTGCCGGTTTGGGTCAAATTACTGAACTTACCTTTTGAACTTTGGTCTTTGGATTTTTTCAAGCTTATAGGTAATACCCTTGGTTTATTTCTGGAAGCAGATCTTTCCTTCTTAGAGTCTGGGGTATGTTGCCTGGGAAGGGTTCTGGTCCTTTTAGACCTTCGTAAAGGCCTTGCTTCGGAAATTGATATTAAATTTGGTGATACTGTTTTTTGTCAATGTCTTCATTATGTTGGAGTCCCTTTCAAATGTAATAGATGTAATAGATATGGCCATTTGGCTTCCCACTATTTTTTAACTTCCAAAAGAAATTTTCGAGATGGCACTACTACATTTCGATCCAAAATCCGACGGTTACTTCCGACGGCGCGTGGAATTTTTGTTTTAAACCTACCAAAAATTACAAAGTTCAATTTTTTTTTGTAAATGTGGCCATACGCGTTGGTTAAGCGACGGCTATTCTCATAACCGTCGCTTAACCGACGGCGAGTTGGTCAAAAAAGGTCAAAAAAGCCAAAAGGTCATCCAAACAACAAAAAAAAAGCCAAAAGGCGAGGCACCGTCGCTTAACCGACGGCCCGTTAGTAAAAAAGAAAGCCAAAAGGGCGCGGAAGCTACAAATGCCATTCACGCCAAGG
>LPNX011122562.1:0-96512 GCA_001517045.1 Pseudotsuga menziesii
CATACAATCCAACTCACCAAAGGCAAGTTTTGTTACCAACTCAGAGCCGAGACACAATATAAACAGGGAGGTTTGTCCAACAAAGGTTCTAGCGGGGAAAATGTCCTCCATGCCATAAGTCAAGTAGTAAGTCGGGTTGAAAACTAAACTGGAAGGTAATTGATGGGTGGAGCCAATGAACGATGAAGCCAACACTAGAAAGCCAAAACAATGGTGGGAATGACTACCTCTATTCTCCCTAAGGAGGGTAAAACCAATGAGTATAGATCAGGAACTTCAAAGTCAGAGTAGGGACATCAATACATAAATACAAATACATCCAAGTCCATATAATTATGACCGCCAGATCATGACACCACATGTTAATACATGTCACAAAGATGAGTACAAGAGCAATGATAGCTATAACACAATATAAAAAGCTAATTCATAATCATGCATATCCATCTGAAACATCATCTGTCCAATGAGAAAGTACTGATATACATCTGGGCATCAATAATTGCTTTGTAATGACTAAATGGCTACATCGGTCCTCAAATCTGAGTGTCCTGGGACTCAGTCATGATATGGGAGAGTACAATAGTCCACATATATAATAATGATCCGGCAAAACTGCTCATCTCAGCATCTCATATGTAAGAGATCTGGCTGAAAAAAGTACTGTGTCTGAAAAGTAGAATATGGTAGCCTGGCTACTATATATGTGACAACAATAAGGTTTAACCCTACCTCTTCTTCTTTTCACAGCTCCTTCACCAACAAAATCTCGTGCAACGATTTTTCTCTCACCAGGCAGTGCCAGAGTTTTACGGGCAACCTATCTCCTTTACGGCTGCCCTCTTTCTTCCTTCGGAAAGCATTCTGGAAGGCTTGACCTCACCCCTGAACCCTCCAGCAGCCTACAGTAGGAGCCAGTGAGGGTATCGGGGCTGCTACTCATCGTTGGGCAGCCTGTTGGCATTCCTGGGAGGGTTCCTGTGGCCGCACAGACCCTCAGGTAGCCTCAGGCAGACCTGTGAGGGTCTCGGGTAGCAACCAACAGCTCGTGAAGGCTGCTGAGTCTACACAAACCCCTTGGATAGCACTTGAACAACCGAACAGAGTCTCGGGCAGGCAGATCTGACCTATGAGCAACAAAACAGGGCAGCGGGTAGCAGTACGAACAGAAGATTCGGGCAGGAAAAACATATTCGGGCAGGGTTTGAACAGTTTGGGTAGGAGAGAGAAGATTAGGGCAACAAGCCCTAATTTTGGTAAAAAGCCAATTTGGCATTTTTGTGGAAAAATTGATCTTCTGTGTAATTGTAGTACAAACCTAGTTAGGGTTTGTGGTTTTTTGGAAAAACTTAGTCATCTCATTTACGAGATGAATTACTAATGCTTTTGGGGTTTTTGTCCTCTAAAGTTTTCCCCAGTGAAAAATCTTGTGTTGATGTGATTTACTGCACTTGTCATTTGTTTATGTTTGTCTGCAAATTTTAAAAAGTATTGATGCTAATGCTAAAATTCAACATGGTATCAGATTTTAGCATGTCAAGACCCAGTAAGAAGAAATTACTGTTGTCTTCCTATACCTTGGGATATTTTGCAGACTTGACATTTGACTAAGTGGCAGAGATGGCCATCAACATCTTCAGATCGGAAGAGAATCTGCAAGGGTCAACTAACTACAACTCCTGGAGAGCTAGGCTTACAGCTATTCTAGAAGAAAATGACCTGGATGACATTGTGTTTAATGTTAGTGAAGAGCCAACATCTAATGCTGGCAGAGTTGCGTACAAGAAGAAGCATGCTAAGGCTTGAAAGATCATTTATGATTCTGTCAAAGAAACTGTGATGCCCAACATCACATCATTGAAGACTGCCAAAGAATGCTTTGGCACGTTGGCTAACTTATATGAGAAGAAGGCTCCTAGTCAGAAGAGCGTCTTGAAGAAAAGGCTACGAACTTTGAAGTTGAACAAAGATGAAGCGGTTGGTTCCTTCTTCACAAAGATTGCACAGGCAAGAGATCAACTTATTGCTATTAGTATTGCTGTTGATGGTGATGACCTTGTGCAGACTGTGGTTTTTGGTCTCCGAAGCTGTTGGGAAACATTCATGGCATCTGTTAGTGGACGTGAGAATCAGTCAACTTTCAAAAGACTTTGGCATGATTGCATAGAAGAAGAGGGAAGGACTTCAGGCAAGGTAACCAAGGAAGGTAACCTTGTACTTGCAGCAAAGACAAAGAAGTTCAAGAAGCCTTGTCCCTAAAAAAAGAAAGGAAAGAAACCTCAAGGTAAGTTTTCTAATGTTTCAAAGGTGGAATGTTATAATTGCCAGGATTTTGGACACTTTGCAGGGGCTGTAGGCAGACCAAGAAGAAATTCAAGAGAAGATTTCAAGCCTCTGTTGTAGAAGCAAAAGAAGAAGAAGAAGAACCTAAGAAGAAGAAGAAAACCAAGGCTAACAAAGAAGAAGAACCTAGAAGAGAGTACTACCTGATGTCTGCTCTATCTGGATTCATCACAGACAATGCTACCTCTTGGTTGGTGGATAGTGGTGCCTCTAGGCATATGACGGGAAACCATGAAGATTTCACTAGTTATAGAAAGAAGAAGTTCACCACACAAGTGTAACTTGGAGATGACTCCACGTACAAGATTGAAGGAGTTGGCTGAACTTCACTTCAACTTGACTCAGGTACGGTTCTTCATATTGATGATGTCTTATATGTTCTTGGTTTGAAGAAGAATCTTCTATCTGTTTTTGGCTTAAGGAGACAAGGGCTACAGAGTCCTCTTCATGGACAAGAAAGTCCTTCTATGGGCAAAGGATGAAGAGCTAAGCTCAGTGGTACAGATTGGGGTTCAAGAGGGAGGCCTTTACAAGGCTTCAGAAGATTCCACTCATGCTTTGGTACATCATACAATTGATCTATGTGAGTTGTGGCATAGAAGGTTTGGATACCTTCACTACACAGCTCTCCCAGGCTTGCAGAAGATGGTCACAAGTATGCCAGAGGTATCTTCAAAACATGATGGAATTCACAAAGGATGTGCTCTAGGTAAGAAAACTAAAAAATCCTTTTTTTAGAAGCAAGAATAGATGTAAAGGCATTTTAGATTTGATTCACTCTGACATTTGTGGGCCTATGTCTTCACCCTCTTTGAGTGGGTGTTTATATTATGTCTTATTCATTGATCATCACTCTCGAAAGTCATGGATTTACTTCCTCAAGGTCAAAAGTGAAACTTTTGACAGGTTTAGAGTGTTCAAGGAACTGATTGAAAATCAGATTAACAGACACATTCGTATCTTGAGATCAGATAACGGAGGTGAGTATGAATCTAATGAGTTTAATGATATTTGCCGAGAAGCAGGAATCAATAAAGACCTGGACATTACCGTACAACCCTCAGCAGAATGGGGTTGCTGAAAGGAAGAATAAAACAATCTGTGAAGCTTCCAAAGACATGCTTACTGATCTAGATTTTCTCTTATCCTTGTGGGTTGAAGCTGCAGGTATTGCTCTGTACATCCAGAACAGAAGCCGTCATGCTATCTTGGGGGAGAAGACTCCAGAAGAAGTCTTCACCAGGAAGAAACCTGCAGTTGACGACATGAGGATAATTGGCACTCCGTTGTACATTCATGTGCCAAAGGAAAAGAGGGCCAAGCTAGAGCCCTCCGGTAAGACAGGTATATTTGTCGGATACAGTGATTGTTCGAAAGCCTATCGTATCTATGCACTTGGACATAGGTACATTGAAGTAAGCAGAGAAGCGATCTTCCTTGAGGAAGCTGTGTTTCGTAAAACACAAGAGCTTTCAAAGGAAGATGAAGTACCTCCCCTTGAGTTTCCAGATTCAGAAATTTAGAGGGAGGAAGAGCAATTTGAGGATCAAATTCCAGATGCACCTGAGGACACTGAAAGTCCACCAGAAGAACTACTTGAAGTTCCTCCTTCCAAAAGGAGACCTGCTTGGTATCGAGAAACGGTACAAGAAGGCGAAAATCATAAAGCTCCTCTCGGGACTTTCAGAGAAAGCATCCGATCCGAAGCACATACACTTGGTAGCTGCCAAAAACGTACTCAAATATGTGCGAGGTACTATCACTTATGGGCTCAGGTATACTTCCAGTAGTGGAGTAGTGTTATCTGGATATGCAGATTCAGATTGGGCTGGCAGTGCAGTAGACCGGAAAAGTACCTCTGGTTACTGCTTCAATATGGGATCTGTAATGATCTCTTGGTCTAGCAGGAAGCAGGGTTCCATAGCTCAGAGTACAATTGAAGCAACGTATATTGCTGCAAGTGATGCCTGCAAGGAAGCAGTTTGGCGTAGAAAACTTCTATCTGATTTGTTCGGGGGAAAGCTTGACTCAACGATCATCCATTGCGATAATCAGAGTTGCATAAAACTTTTGGAGAACCCAGTGTTTTATGACAGATCGAAACACATTGAAATGAGGTATCATTTCATCAGAGACCTAGTGCAAAGAAGTGCTATGAAGTTGCAGTACATTTGTACAGATGAACATATCACAAATATCTTGACCAAGCCTCTGACAGCATCAAAGTTCGTATACTTTCGTGACAAGCTTGGCATGGCACATAATGCCTCTCTTGCTGAGAGAGTGTTGATTTTTGTGAGCAACATCGAGAGCCATTCTCTTAGGAGAATGGAGACACCTGGTCCGAGACTAGGGTGTGGACTTAAGCTAGAGTTGAGTGACCATTCTGTAGAATAAGGATATTTGGTCCAAGACCACAATATGTACCCAGTCCAGGTCCGGGGGACTCAACCTTGAGTTGAGTGACCATTCTGTTGAATGGTGACATCTGGTCCGGGACCAGGATGTGGAACCAGTCTTGTACTGGGGGACTCAGCCAAGCACTGAGTGGCCATTTTTTTGAATGGAGGCACCTAGTCAGTTACTAAAAATTTACCTAGTCTGGGACTAGGAACTCAGCCCGGGGCTGAGGGCCATTCTCCGGGAGAATGGAGGCCCTTGGTCTGTTACCAGGTATTTGGCCTAGTGTCAAATTAAGCAGCCTATGGCTGAGGCACTTGCTCTGTTACCAGGAAGACACTATCAGCCCTAGACCGGGTCTAGGCATGTGTGACACTCTGACCCTCGATCAACGGGCTTTGTGATCTTCTCCAAGGCTTAGCTTCCCTTGGTTAAGACACCCTAGGATCCGATCTTGGTGTCACACCGAGTGTGAGATAAAAACATTAGTAATTCTCCCTGTTTATGATGATCTACTTTGAGTGGGGATGAAAGACCACCTTGACCACTTGTATTGACCACACGGCACTTGAAGAAGGCTAAAGTAAAAGTAAAAAATATACAAGGACCCTTAGTACCACTAAGGTGTAAAAGTGAAAGTGCAAAAAGACCTTTAGTACCACTAAGGGTAAAAGTCAAAATTAGAAAAGAATAAAATAATAATATTTTGTTCTTTCTAATTTTCGTCCACTTACAGGTGACTCAAAGGATATAAAAGAAGATCATTTTAATTCATTATTACACATACTCTTACTCTCATAGGTGAAGCTGCTCCAACTGCAGTTTTCACAGGTTGTTGAAGAAAAGGAAGTTTGATGTGATGCCCTAGCATTGATGAGTCTAGCTAGGGCATTTGCACTTGTTCTCTATGAACCCTAAGAGAGGGTTTCAACAACAACAAGTTTTTATCAGTTTGGTGAGATAGGGTTTTAACCCTACCTCTTCTTTTCCCGACTCCTTCACTAATAGAATCTCGGGCAATCATTTTTCTCTCGCCGGGAAGCTCCAGAGTTATACAAGAACCCTATCTCATTTGCGGTTGCCCTCTTTCTTCCTTCGGGCATCCTTCTCCAAGGCCCGACCTCACTCTCGAACCCTCGGGCAGCCTACAACAGGATTTGGTAAGGGTCTCGGGGTTGCTGCTCACCCTCGGGCAACCTGTTTGCATACCTGGGACTCGAGAGGATTGTTGTGGCTGCAGAGACCCTCAGGCATACCCGTGAGGTCTCGGGTAGCAGCGAACAACCTATGAAGGCTGCCAAGTCTACATAGACGCCTCGGGCAATGTTCAGATAGCCTAACAGGGTCTCGGGTAGGCAGATCTGCCCTATGAGCAGCAGAACAGGGCAGCATGGCAATAGGTACAGGGAAGCAAGTACGGGCAGCAGTACAGACAGAAGATCAGGGCAGTGTCTGAACAACTCGGGCAGGAGAAAGAAGATTAGGGCAACAAGCCCTAATTTTGCTAAAAAACCATTTCGACATTTTTGTGGAAAAATTGATCTTCTATGTAATTGTGGTACAAACCTAGTTAGGGTTTGTGGATTTTTGAAAAAACTCAGTCACCTCATTTACAAGATGAATTACTAATGCTTTTGGGGTTTTTTCCTTTAAAGGTTCCCCCCTTGAAAAATCTTGTGTTGATGTGTTGATGTGATTTATTGCACTTGTCATTTGGTTATGTTAGTTTGCAAATTTTAAAAAGTATTCATGCTAATGGTAAAGTTCAACACAAGTGACAATGGGGGAGACCCAGATCTATTCTGAAAGCAAAGACCTAAAGCAAATCACCAAATCAGATTCTTGACGGAGAATACGTATGGTGTGCTTGAAACCCTAAATTTGGGGGATAAGCCACAAATTAAGGATACTTGAGTAGAGGTGGTCAATAACGTTGATAATGTTACTCAAGTAAAATAGCTAGCTGACTTATGGAGATTTAGATCAGATCTAGGATTAGTGTGCTGGTTTAAATAATCAAACCCGGAACCCTGGGGGGATTTAAGCAGATAATTGACAAATTCCAGGACAAGGGTGATATTGATAATTAAGGCTTCCTGCACACTGACGTGGATAAAGGATTAAACAATTGAGAAAGATCCAACTGAAATCGGAACAAGACACAGAGAAACTGGTTGCCAGACCAAGAGGGGCGCTACCTTCCTAAGTGACCAGTGCCTGGAGATGGGAAATCAAGTCCATTGCCGATAGCTAGGAGGGAAAAGAGGTTTTGGGGGAATCCGGTGATTTTCAGATTCAGATTCCCAATGCAAATTGATCCGGTGATTTTTCCTACTTCTAAAGAGGGTTTTTTCAATGGAACCAGTGATGGGAAATGCATGAGAAAATCAAAAGATGAAGAGCTTACCTGAGAAACGTACTTGAATCATTGTTGATGACCTCCTGGATGATGAAGAATGCCTTTCTTGAGATCAAATAAGATTTTCGAGCAAGTTTTTGACGAAGTGCTGCTTCTGCTAGTGACTCTAGTCCCTTGAGCACCTGTCACACCAAAGAAACTTAATTAGTATGGCAAATAATCGGTGATGCAAGCTAAAAGACGTACAAGGAAAAGAAATCATAAAGAAGTTGCAACTCCCTGATAACCAAAACCGAGTTACGACAACAGAGCGAATCCCCCCACAAATGCGCCACTCTCAGAATCGCCTCC
This sequence comes from Pseudotsuga menziesii, assembly GCA_001517045.1. Classification (NCBI taxonomy): domain Eukaryota; kingdom Viridiplantae; phylum Streptophyta; class Pinopsida; order Pinales; family Pinaceae; genus Pseudotsuga; species Pseudotsuga menziesii. The sequence continues at coordinate 7,454 of LPNX011122562.1, forward strand.
TTCAACCTGCAGGTAAACGAGAACAAGAAAAGGTACAAAAACTATGCTTGATTGATCTTAGTGCAGAAGAAAAGCAATGCCAGTCATCATCTCGTTGATTCATCAAACAAGAAACAAGTGTGTAGTCCCAGACAAAATCTCTTTATTCAATATTCTGGTGCCAAAGCTCCTGCTTTACAATGGGGGGGTCACATCTCTTAAATAGTTTGAGAGTGTGTCCACAATTCAACTAACTACCATTCGACAGTTGAAATTAAGACATCAACGGTGGAGATAAAAAACTACAAAGATCATGACATGGATCAATGTGACCACATCAAAAGGGGGCGCACTTTTCTCAAGGATGCCTTCCTAAGGTGAAAGGCACAACATAACATAAGATATGACATAGTAATAGATCAAAGGGGGTCATTAGGGGCTTAATTCACCCTAGGCCCTATTACAACATAATACCATATGATATAACAATGAAATACATCAATTAGCCAAGTTGAGGGGTGCCCCTTGGGGGACGTCCTCACTGGTTGACCCAAAATAAAATAATCTGGACAACAATGTTGACTGAAACTACTGAAGAACTGTCGGAGGAGCCATACTACATCATTTGACAAATTTGCAAGCCATTTCCTTGACCCAATTGGCCAAATCGATTTTCTCAGTGAATTTCCTAGTTAAATTTCTGGTGGTACATCCTTTGTAACTGATAAAAGTTATCATAACTTTGTCCAGGATGATAACTAGGGCAAACTGACTGCACTGGATGATCCGGAGACACAGAAGAATGGTATAAGTGACTACTCATACCCCCTGGAACACTGCAATGCTCTAGGAGAACCAAAATCACTGCCATCTATAATAAAATTTGATCATTTGACCAATAATTAAGTGACAATAATCGCTGATCAAGAGATTTGGGGCCAAATTCTCAAAACTGAAACCGCAGTATTGGTGCTGGGCATGTATGGAACAAATATAAGCACTGTTGTTTTTTGAGTCACTGCCTTGAGAACTGTGTTTGACTTGGTCAACTGGGTTGACCAAGTCAAAGTACCCAAAGCGGAGGTGCGATACTGTACCCATATGACCCTGCATGCATCCAAGGTAAGAAATGCTCCAATGGTGTATATCGAAACCAAACTTAAATCATGTTATTCATAATTATGGTGACGATAATAATAATAGTAAGTAAGATATACCTCTGCTTCTGAAAAAATTCCAGAACCTTCTGGAAGTTTGCTGGTTCATGCCATACTTACAAAGCTTAAATGATGTGCTAATGCGCGGTGAGGATGGAAAACAAGGCTAGGTAAAGGGGAATGGCTTTTGACTATGTGATCTCTCCGAATGATAACCACTACACTCAACCAAAGTGACATATGCATGACAGATAGCAATAGGGGATGGTGGTGTCTCACATGTGGATAAAGTACTTGGGTTTGCTTCCCTCAGACTTGTTATCACCAGACTTGTAGTTGCCCCTATGAGATGGATCCAAGATGGATGGTAGAGGGATGAGCAACCAAAGAGGTGAAACCAAGACAACCTCGACTCCTAAATGGATGGTTGTCATGCCAATCGTGGCAATCTTCACTTGATGTTATCTTAGCCCAAGACAACAATGGGGGAGACCCAGATCTACTCCCGACAGGAGAGACCAAACCAAGACACCAGATCAAATCAATGGAAGATGAAGTACGTAAGGTGTAAGGTGAAATAAACCCTAGATCTATGGATGAAGTCATAGGCTGAGTTATTGGTTGGATCAAGAGGTTTATGAAGTATGAAATTGATCCAAGGTTTAAATACAAGTGACTTGTGAGTTTTACTACTAGATCCAAAATCAAGGTACCAACAAATGATGAAAATATCCACTGCCTTGGGAATCGTGTCCAATGTAGGGAGGTTAAAGACTAAATCAGGGCTATCTAGTACTGGTGGATAGACTTGTCAAAAGGAATGACAGTGTCAAAGTACCCAAGACTCAGAGATAGGATCAAAATGAAGGAAAATTTGGCCAAATGAGGGTTGCGCTAGGGTTAAGAGATCAGTGCCTTGGGAATTGGGCCCAATGGAGTCACCTAAGCCTGGTGCCTAGGAGGACCCACTTAGGGTTTGACCCAATCTACAATACCCAGAAATGGTTTGCCAAACGATCAAGCGGTTTGATCGATATAAATGTTTGATTATTTTAAGTTAAGGTTTTGAAAGTAAAATAAAGGTGCCAATGGATTGGAATCAAGAAAAGAAGAACTAACCTGTTGATCTTACCTGGATAACCTTGTAGATGCCTTGATGATGATGATCTATGCTGTCCTGATCAACTTCAGAAGATTTGGACGAAGACTATGAAAATCGTTTCGCCCAAGGAAGCCAATGCGCCCTTCCTCCTTCACAACAAATGTCAACCATATCAGCTTTGATACATTAAGAGAAATGCACAAATGCTACAAAAAATAACAAGATGAAACGATAGATCACAATGATACTAATGATAACCCCTTGATACAAGCGATGCCAAACAAGCGAGTTGAGGAAGCCCTGCAAAAACGCCCAAGTGAAGTCGCCCTCCTGTAGACAAAACAAAGTTTCCACAAAAAATATAGATCTCACAACAAATACTCAAATGCTAGGAAGCCATAGACTTTCAAATCACGATCTAAGAACACCATATGCAAAAGAGACCCAAGAATTTCCACAAAAGAGTTTTTCTATTATCAAGATTCCAAGAGCCAAAGACCCTTTTACAATGAGAAGCTCTCTCCTTTAAATAGGAATGAGAGATACCAAAATCCTAAACACCTTTCAAATGGATGGCTAAGATTGAAAGATCAAAATGTTCTAATCAACAGTTGAGATGAGCTCAACATAAAGTACATGGATCAATACAATATTATAATATATCAATGGACCAAATCGCCTTAGGAGAGGGGATGCCACTCAATATGATAAAATAAAAATGAATAAAGCTCATGGTGGGTCCAGGGGGTATTAACTAACACCCCTAGTGTGTCCCCATGGCACAATATAAATAAAATATAATTTCAAGTGCAAAATAGTGCCCCTCTGGGAAAATCGTGAGCATCCAAAAGCTCTAGAAAATCATAAAATATTTCGGAGAGATGAGTGTGGGTCCATCTGAATGCTAAAACTGCTGGAGAAGTGGTGGAAGACATCACACTCATCATCAAAACTCATCCCATGCCATTTCTTTGCCTCAGTAGCCCAAATCGAATTCTTCAATAGCCATTTTTATCATTTTTAATCTGCCTTGGGAAACGTGAACCTGCGAAAACTGTCTCCTGGAGTGCCCGTGTTGTCCAACTGAGCCCACCAAGCTCTTTGGGAGGGAGGTACAATGGTAAAAACAAGTGGCTGGACCACCCCCTCCTCATATAGCGCCCTAGGTGAACCCATCAAGTCATCTTTCTACTCTGAGAGGCCACTTAGCATGGCAAGACTACACCAGAATGGTATACTGAGACAAATCATCATTGTAACTGCCCAAAACTAAAAATAAATTGTCTCATTGGACTTAGGGAGCTCAAATCCATCTAAGGTGTATACTCATACACCCTACAGATCTCTGCATGATCAGGTACAATATCTAATATGCCAAGAAAGATAAAATAATAATCTGTAAAGGATCAAATAATCAATAAAATGACCCAGGCTAACATCAATCTGCTGCAATTGTTTGGAAAGACATGCTCTACAAATCAGTCAAATAACAATTATAACTAGTAATCATTTCAATGGCGATCTACCAACCAATTATATAGAGTTTCATTAATTATTTATAACTCATACCGGACTTTCAAGACCATACTCACTTCATAGTTGTAATCAATTTGCTAGTGAAGGGTGAAGGCTAAAAATCAAAAGGCTAGGCTATAGGGTGACTACCGACTTGACACTGTGACACTTTGGATATGGAAAGAGGATACTCACTCTAGCATATGCGGGACAAACAATAACACAGGGGATGGCAGTGTCTCACAAATGGGTAAGTTACGTTCAGAGGTGCTTATTCACCTTGACAAATGCTCACAATCCAAATCAAATACAAGTGAGGCCAACAATCTTTAGATATAACTTTTTTAAAGAACCGTTGCTTTTTGGGCCTTCATGTTTCCATAGCCTTGATCCATGCATTTGTTACATGGATTTTTATTTATTAAGGCTTCATTCCCCATGCATGTTTAAAAACACTTGTTACATGGGTTTTACATTTCACATCTCACATTTACACTTCAAAGCCAATTTCATTAGGCTTTCCTTGCATTTATGTATGTTCAAAAACACTTCTTTTAAAGAATGGGCTTTTCACAAGATATTCATTTCATTTCCATATACATTGTATTGATGGGAGCGCTATTTGTTTCAGGCTTAGCCAACACAACTTAGTCAACTCCGAGCCGAGACACAAATAAACAGGGAAGCTTATCCAACAAAGAGGCTATAGTGGGGAAATGTCCTCCATGCCACACGTCAAGTAGTAGGTCAGGTTAGAAACATAACTGGAAGGTAATGGATGAGTGGAGATAGTGAACAATGAAACCAACACTAGTAAGCCGAAGTATGGTGGGAATGATCACCTCTATTCTCCCTGAGGGTAAAACTAATGAGTATGGGTCAAGAACTTCCAGGTCTAAGTAGGGACATACATACATAATATCAATACAACCAGGTCCACATATTTATATGACTGCCAGATCATGACCATAAATGTTAATACATGTCACAAGAATGAGTATAAAAGCAATAATAACCATAACACAAGATAATATTTGTCGAGTCATATACATGTAAATAACCAATCTGAACCAACATATGTCCACTGAGAACCTGGTGCTGCAACGCTGGGCAATATTGACTGCTCTGTAAATGGCTAAATGGCTACATCAATCCTCAAATCTGAGTGTCTTGATACTCAGTTATGGCATGGGGAAGTACTATAGTCCATCAACAAATAGTGATCTATCATAGATGCTCATCTCAACATCTCATAGGTAATGGAACTAGCTGAGAAAGTATACTGGAATCTGAAAAATAGAATATGGTAGCTCGACTACTGTATATGTGATAACATTTGGCTCCAGCTGGGACAATTGCTCTGCTGAATAGAGCGCTTGAGAACCTTAGAATCTTTGGTCCTTGCACTCTACTACTCGCATCATCACTCCAGTTCTGCAACAGCTACTAAAATTGTCATCCACTATCTGCAAAATGTTCAGATCTATACCAAACTCACAAACTGGTCATCAGAACAGTCCTTAGATAAAAGAAAATACTGAAACTGAAATGCATGAAACTGAAAAGCAGAAAGCAAATCTAATCTATAACCATAACTTTTATGGTTAAGAAAAGTTTGATTTTATTGTGCAGGAAAATGGCAAAAACTCAGGACTACACAAAGAGCTTCAAAGGAAAGCTTCAAGAAAAGACAAAAGGTGCCAGACTAAAAGGCTAAAAGAAACAAACTACTTCCTAACAGAGGCTTATTCAATCTTACCTACCCTACTCTAACCAATTTAGACAAGTGTCAAGTAAGATCATAAATCCAATGCAACCACTTGTTGAATGAATCCATTGGTCTTTCTTTACAGTTAATGACCCAACAAGCCAGAGATGGTTTAAAAGTAATGTAAATGAAAATTGAAACCATTCTAGCTTGTTGTTTTAAATTCGAAGAAAGATCTGGACAATGTGGAATTAAATCATGCCAAGGCTGAAATTGACTTTCTAGAAACTCATCCATCAAGATACTAATAGGATCATAAAAGGTATGCGATCTCATTCTTGATGGAAGAAGACAATATGATTCATGATTCAACCACTCCAAACAGTTCTTTGATTTTTCCTCTACCTTACCAGGACATTCAATTCTATTCACTCGAGGAAAAATGGGAGAATCAAATGAGGACAAGTTGTAATGTAATGAAACTGTGAATGATATCAAGCCCATTTGTTATTCAAAAATGGAGAAAAAACGAAACTGATCTTTATGCACGTTCTCCAACCACCCATACGAAAGATTTATTATTTGAAAAATATTATTCATCAATGATTACTAGGAAGGGAAATGAATCGCATTTTCTCCAATTATGTGACCATGTTTAGATTCTTGACTGAATATTTCGAAGATAAAAGGTTGCTTAGAACACAAGCCCATACAAGAAGACTCAAAAAGTTGGGACGGGAGGGTGGATTAAAATTTTCTCCCAGAAGACTCGAAATAATTAATCTCGAAATTTGATGAGAGAGAAAAGTTTTCACTTGAATTCGAGGAATGATTGCAAGATTTGAAACAAGGTCAATATCCATACATTGAACCAACACATCCTGATTAAGGATTGGATAAGGAATTTTATCAATACCACTAGGACAAGGATGTTCACATAGAACCATATCATAATTATCATGCGATTTATCTTCAAAAGAAGTCATATTATTCTCAACATTTTCTTCCTCTATAAGGATATGAACAAGATCTGAATAAAAATATGTATGGCTTGAATATTGACCTAAATTATTATCAACCAGGCAATGATTATGGAGTTGTGCTCTAGAAGGATCTTCAATGGATTTACGTCTGAGCGAATCAACTATGGATCGATGATCATTTTGATATCCCTCTTTATCTGTGTCTTCATGAGGAAATTATGACAAGATTATAAGAGGTTGCCCTTCTATATCAATATCAAAGTTACTGTCCTGAGGGGTCGACATTTGCTCATGATTATTCTCTTTCATCGAAAATTCATTCGAAAGCAAATCTACTGTTGGATCGAGAGAGGAGGAATCAATTTGATAAAGAAAATCGTGAGTTATCTTATTATGGTTATCCTGATCATCTTTATCAGATTGATCCTCAACAACAGAATCATTATTTGGATCTATGGGTTTATCAACTCTTTTACCCCATTCTTTTCTTAATAAATCAGTGAACATGTCGTATCTGATGATAGATCCCGCTGCTAACGTATATAACCAGAAATCGACATCACCAACTAAGGATTCACATAGGGCTTGCATATAGACGTCTTCATGCTCTGCACCATATGCTTTCATATAACACCAAAAAGCATCCAAGTGGCTTTCAATTGATTTGACGGAATTTCCAAAGAAACGAGGCAACCCTTCTCGGTATCTTTTTGGCATCGGATGAGGTGTCTCATAAATTTCAGAGAAGTCCAGATGAGATAGAAGCTGCCTTTTTAAGCTTGGTTGGATTTTCCTTGATTTCATTGAAAATTTGGACGAATAAATTCGAGTTCATTGTGAATTATGGGATGGGTTCGCTTGTCAGTGGAGTCATGTTGTGGAGTTGCTAGGTGAAAGAATTGCCGTGTTCACCAACGGATAATATCATAGGAGAGGTGAGTGAAACACATGCAGTGATTATAAAAATTAAGCAAATAAAATGTAATCACTGAAATTAAACCGGAGGTGATTTGAATGATAAGAATATAAATGCATTCACAGACACTAAAGGCAAATATGATTAACCAAGGTAAGCCTCTACCTCCCCGACAACAACGCCAAAATGTTGACACTAGACTTGTAGTTGTCCCTATGAGATGTATCCAAGATGGATGGTAGAGGGATGAGAAACCAAAGAGGTGAAACCAAGTCAACCTTGACTCCCAAATGGATGGTTGTCACGCCAATCGAGGCAATCTTCACTTGATGTTATCTTGGCCAAAGACAACAATGGGGGAGACCCAGATCTACTCCTAGTAGGAGAGACCAAACTAAGACACTAGATCAAATCAATGGAAGATGAAGTACGTAAGGTGTAAGGTGAAATAAACCCTAGATCTATGGATGAAGTCACAGGGTGAGTTATGGGTTAGATCAAGAGGTTTATGACGTATGAAACTGATCCAAGGTTTAAATACAAGTGACTTATGAGTTTTACTACTAGATCTAGAATCAAGGTACCAGCAAATGATGAAAATATCCATTGCCATGAGAACCGTGTCTAATGCAGGGAGGTTAAAGACCAGATTGGGGCTATCTAGTACCAGTGGATAGACTTGACGAAAGGTATGACAATGTCAAAGTACCCAAGCCTCAGGGATAGGATCTAAACGAAGGAAAATTTGGCCAAATGAGGGTTGCACTAGGGTTAAGAGATCAGTGCCTTGGGAATTGGGCCCAATGGAGTCACCTAAGCCTGACGCCTAGGAGGACCCACTTAGGGTTTGACCCAATCTACAATACCCAGAAATGGTTTGCCAAAAGATCAAGCGGTTTGATCCATATAAATTTTTTATTATTTTAAGTTAGGGTTTTGAAAGTAAAATAAAGGTGCCAATGGATTGGAATCAAGAAAAGAAGAACTAACTTGTGGATCTTGCTTGGATAAGCTTGTAGATTCCTTGATGATAATGATTTATGCCGTCCCGATCAATTTGAGAAGATTTGGATAAAGACTATGCAAATGGTTTCGTCGAAGGAAGCCAATGCGCCCTTCCTCCTGCACAACAAACGTCAACCATATCAAATTTGATGCATCAAGAGAAATGGACAAATGCTACAGAAAAATAACAAAATGAAACCATAGATCACAATGATGCTAATGATAACCCCCTTATACAAGCGATGCCAAACAAGCGAGTTGAAGAAGCCCTGCAAAAACGCCCAAGTGAAGTCGCCCTCCTATAGAGAAAACAAAGTTTCCACAAAAAATATAGATCTCACCACAAATACCCAAATGCTAGGAAGCAATAGACTTTCCAATCACCTCTAAGAACACCAGATGCAAAGGAGACCCAAGAATTTCCACAAAAGAATTTTTCTATTATCAAGATTCTAAGAGGCAAAGACCCCTTTACATGAGAAGCTCTCTCCTTTAAATAGGAATGAGAGATACCAAAATCCTAACCACTTTTCAAATGGATGGCTAAGATTAAAAGATCAAAATGTTCTAATCAACAGTTGAGATGAGCTCAACATAAAGTACATGGATCAATACAATAATATAATATATCAATGGACCAAATCGCCCTAGGCTAGGGGATCCCACTCAATATGATAAAATAAAAATGAATAAAGCTCATGGTGGGTCCAGGGGGTATTAACTAACACCCCTAGTGTGTCCCCATTGCACAATAAGAATAAAATATAATCTTAAGTGCAAAATAGTTCCCCTTTGGGAAGATCTTGAGCCTCCAAAAGCTCCAGAAAATCATAAAATATGTCGGAGAGATGGGTGTGGGTCGATCTGAATGATGAAACTGCTGGAGAAGGGGTGGAAGACATCACACTCATCCCATGCCATTTCCTTGCATCAGTAGCCCAAATCGAATTCTTCAGTAGTTATTTTTATCATTTTTAATCTTCCTCAAGAAACGTGAACCTGCCAAAATTGCCTCCTGGAGTGCCTACGTTGTCCAACTGAGCCCACTAGGCTCTGTGGGAGGGGGGTATAATGGTAAAAACAAGTGGCTGGACCACCCCCTCCTCATACAACGCCCTAGGTGAACCCATAAAATCATCTTTCTGCTCTGACAGGCCACTTAGCATGGCAAAACTGCACCAGAATGGTATGCGGAGAGAAATCATCATTGTAACTGCCTGAAACTGAAAATAAATTGTCTCATTGGTCTCAGGGAGCCCAAATCCATCTAAGGTGCATACTCATACACCCTACAGATCTCTGCATGATCAGGTACACTATCTAATATGCCAGACAGATAAAATAATATTCTGTAAATGATCAAATAATCAATAAAATAACCCAGGCTAACATCAATTTGCTGCAAGTGTTTGGAAAGACATGCTCTAGAAATCACTCAAATAACAATTATAACAAGTAGTAATCATTTCACTCTCGATCGACCAACCAAATATATGGAGTTTCGTCAATTATTTATAACTCAGACTAGACTTTCAAGTCCATACTCACTTCATGGTTGTAATCAATTTGCTAGTGAAGGGTGAAGGCTAAAAATCAAAAGGCTAGGCTACAGGGTGACTACCGACTTGACACTATGACACTTTGGATATGGAAAGGGGATACTCAATTTAGCATATGTGGGACAAACAATAACACAGGGGATGGCAGTGTCCCACAAATGGGTAAGTTACGTTCATAGGTGCTTATTCATCTTGACGTTCTCAAATACAAGTGAGGCCAACAATCTTTAGATATAACTTTTTTTTAAAACCATTGCTTTTTGGGCCTTCAAGTTTCCATAGCCTTGATCCATGCATTTGTTACATGGATTTTTATTTATTAAGGCTTTATGCTCCATGCGTGTTTAAAAACACTTGTTACATGGGTTTTACATTTCACATTACACTTCAAAGCCAATTTCATTAGGCTTGCCTTGCATTCATGTATGTTCAAAAACCTCTATTCATGAATGGGCTTTTCACAAGATATTCATTTCATGTCCATATACATTGTATTGATGGCAGTGCTATTTGTTTCAGGTTTAGCCAACACAACTTAGGCAACTCAGAGCTGAGACACAAATAAACAGGGAGTGTTATCCAACAAAGAGGCTATAGTGGGGAAAGGTCCTCCATGCCACAAGTCAAGTAGTAGGTCGGGTTAGAAACATAACTGGAAGGTAATGGATGAGTGGAGATAGTGAACGATGAAACCAACACTGGCAAGCCAAAGTATGGTGGGAATGATCACCTCTATTCTCCCTAAGGAGGGTAAAACCAATGAGTATGGGTCAATAACTTCCAAGTCTAAGTAGGGACATACATACATAATATCAATACAACTAGGTCCACATATTTATATGACCTCCAGATCATGACACTAAATGCTATTACATGTCACAAGAATGAGTATAAAAGCAATAATAACCATAACACAAGATAATATCTGTCGAGTCATATACATGTAAATAACCAATCTGAACCAACATCTGTCCATTGTGAACCTGCTGTTGTAACTATGGGGAATACTGACTGCTCTGTAAATGGCTAAATGGCTACATTAGTCCTTAAATCTGAGTGTCCTGAGACTCAGTCATGGGATGGGAAAGTACTATAGTCGATCAACAAATAGTGATCCATCATAGATGCTCATCTCAGCATCTCATATGTAAGGGAACTGGCTGAAAAAGTGTAGTGGAATCTGAAAAATAGAATATGGTAGCCCAGCTACTGTATATGTGATAACAAGACTCTACCAAGTTTTTCCACTAATTTGCATTATAGATCAACCTTCAAAGGCAGGTGCCCTAGAAGCCTTCCGTGCTCCAATACTGACAAAGACATTGCCTTTGCAGTCTAGTCTCACTTTGTTGCCCTATGGGGGCAAATGAGTCTAACACTATACAAAGAGTGAGTGCTCATGCTTTGACTATTGATCTTTTTCAATAACGTTTTTTTTTCACATAAGATAGTAGCCAACCTACAAGAGCAGGTGCCCTGGAAAGCCTTTCTGTGCTCCAGTAAATGACTTAGGCCTAGCCCCACTACCAATGAGCAGTCCATAGCCCCTATGGGTTTGCCTCTCCTTGCTGGCCCTGTGGGGAAAGACGAGCCTTACATTATACAAAGAATGAGTGCTCAACCCCTTGGCCATTGACTACCTTTTAATCATTTATACTTGGCATCATTTAGTTATAGCTTTTATGCGTTTCGATGCTTTAGTGTTTAGCAACATTGTTTGGTGGAGCATTTGTTTTGAGAACTAAAGGAAAACTTCCTAGTGAACCTGTTGTCGCCTAATTCACACTTTAAGGAACAGGAAAGTCACAACCTGCTATGTGTGTCCTTGGGGGCAAGCGAGAGCTGGGGACCACTGTCACCACAGTCTACCAACTCCTCCATTTAGGACAGATCCCAACAGAGCCAAGGGGGGTAGTCTCTACAGGAAAACTAAGTTCCAGATTTATTAATTAATTACAAATTAATTAAAGGGATCTTTTATTAAGATTGCAAGGCTAGGACTTTACACTATCTAAGGAATGACAAGCATCATGCAAATGCAAAGATTTCCTTTTAATGACAAGTAGACCTTGAGATAAATGAAGACTAGTGCCTATTAACAAATGGAGTCTAAGGATAAATTACAACTTTACAAATGAAATTAAAATCTAAGTTAATTAACCCACAGTTTAGGTGTTATTCCAATCAAAACATGTTACAATATGGACAAATGAATACTATGAACAATATAAACAATAATGAATGAGCAGTTAAGTAGTATAAACAATATCCACAGTTGTATCAGATGTTATGAACAAATTGAATAAATGGAACGATTATTGAGCTATTACACAAGATCTACAGATTATTAAACAATGTGATTAGTTAATCAAATGAATTGAAGATGCCACCACAAGAGTTTGCAAAACTGAAAGGAAATACTTGGAACTGAAAAGTGAAAAGCTTGCAGTGAAATAAAATGTGAAAGTGCTTTTAGTAAGAACCTTGAACAGCAAGGCAAAGATAGAATAGCAGTGACCTGTGTTTGTAGGATGTTTTGCAATGTCTCTTGTAAATTTTAATAAATTTTATTAGAGGTGAGATCTTTGATTAAGTTTTAGATCTGGTGGTGTGACTACCCCAATCTAGTATTTGTCAAATCAAAGAAGGAATGCTGGTGCGCTCAACAAAGTGGGAGCAAAGCCCACCCGTAGCTACCAAGTCAAACCCCAATGGCCTGGTGCTCAACAAGGGGGACGTAGAACGCTTAGAGACCCCCCACGGTTTTCTACCCCAAGTCGCCTCCAAGGTCACTGTTTTTAATCAACAGGAAAAACAGCTAGATGGATGCCTATTAAACTAAGACTCTTCTATCCCCTGTCGTATCTCGCGAGTACCCCGAAGGGTGATAACCGAGTAGAGGAACAGGGGGTAGTGAAGTTGTTGTTGGTAAATTTTAAGAGTAAATTTTAATTTTGGTGATTAGCATGCAAGGTTAATTTTAAACTATCAACAAGATCAACCAAGCGGTATCCCTTATGGGAGGTGCTGGTACTTGATCTTGGACTGAAAATTAAAGTGAAGATTTGTAGCAGAAAAAAGAGTGTTATTTTAATTAAACTAAGCCCCCACTTCTCCTGCTTTTCATACCCTACTTGAAATCCCTAAAGGGAGATGACAAGTGGATAGAGGATACACCGGATAGGTGGGTTGTATGATTACCCATTTAACAGAAAATAAAACTTGAAAGGAAAATACAATTAGCTAAAACAGTATCCTAACCACACAACAATCTCTGTGACAGAGATGGTGATCTGTCACAGAGATAGTGGGTAAACAGAAAATAAAACTAGATTAAACTAACCTCACTTCAATCTCTGTGACAGAGATGGTGGTCTGTAATAGAGATAAGTGGGTAATCAGAAATAAAACTTGCATAAACAGAAATCTAAGCAACTAGTTTCTAAGCTATCTCTACACTACTCATATACAGATTTCCAGCAGAGAATACCCCAAAGAGAACTTCTCTTTTGGGGTTTACAATCCTTTAGAAGAGAAGAGAAGAAGTGGTTTTTGGGTCCCTTTTGGACCAAAACTTTTTTTGGGTTTTTTCTAGGCAATTTTGGGCGGCATAACCCTCTCTTCTGTGCATAAACTTGCAAAAAACCAGCAACTTTACTTGTTGGAAATTACTGCATAAAACTGAATCAGAAAGTTAGCACAGATTATTGTAAAACCCAGAAATTTTATAAAAAAAAACTGAACTTAAAAATTTGGAAAAAACTGAAATTTTAGTGGTTAAAAATGAACGTTTTTTGGGCTGAAAATGACATATTAACAGCAGATTTAAAGCTTTATACTAATATATAATGGATGAAAGCCCTAAAACAAGGGTTATATTCACTATACAGTGAATAAAACCCAGTTTTATGAAGGAAAAAGAAAAATGGCCGAAATAAAATTTTGAAAAAAGAAACCCTTGGAGAGGTGTCCTTGGCTTGGAAAACCTGCAAATAAACTTATGAGAGAGCTGCAAAATGTAAGCAAAGAGGTGAGCACCCAATAAATCTACCAAAATACTTTGATAAATCTTATTAAAAACTCACAAATGGAAGCAGAATTACTTCTACTTACAAATCCCTCCACAAAATACTTTGTGGAGAGCTATCTAAGCTAATACAAATGCAAATCAAATAAGTATACACACAAGTTACCTCACCAAAAGATGCATGAAATGAGAGATCCACACCAACTGTTTGCCTCCAAAGCTTTCTTCTATTATAACCCAACTAGGGCAAGATTCAATACAACAATGGCAAGAGGCTTGGGCCAAATGCTTGAGAAAATATGAGAGGAGAAGAGGGAAGAATTTCAGCAGCATAACAATAGCATGAGAGAAGTTATTCAAATGAGGGAGTGAGACCCTCATTATATAGTTGAGGAGCAACCCCAACCCCTCGAAGATCAATAGCCTAGATTAGATCTCCACCACTAGATCTAGGTATTTGACTTTGCATCCTCCTCAATCCATGGCTTGAAGGCTTGATCCATGTCTCAATCATTTTGCACCCTTATATCTAGGGTTTTGACCCAACGCCCTCCTTAGATTGCTCCAAATAGATATCTAACCTTTAGACTTAGGCTAAATATAATATTTCACCTTAGATTTAATTTTTCCGTTTAATTTTTAAATTTTTCCAATTTTGACTTAGGAAAAATTAAAAATAACTTGAAAAAATTATATCTTGGCCATGGGTGGGTGGAAAATTTTGAAATAAAATTTTCCTAGGCTTAACAACCCCCAAACAAAATTATCATGGCATTATTTGATTTTTTCCTTCAAAATCAAATAATATGAATTTTTGACTTAGGGAAATTAATTAATTCCCTAGGAAAAATAGACCTGTTTTAGCCAAAAATGGTCTATCTCCTCAACCACTTGTCTGAATGACATGAGACTCGAAGCAGTGGCTTAGGGGGTTTCATAGCAATTTACCTTGCATTCATAGCCCCTATTACAAAATGTCAGTGCTTGAGCAATTACATTATTACATCAAAACTTAGTTAATTAATCACCAAGGGGTGAAATTAATTAACTAGAAAAAATAAATAAAAATACAACAACATAACGAAACTCCGCAAGACTCTATACAAATGTCTAGCATGGTCATGAATAACATTTTGAAGCCTTAGCCACCTCATGGACTTGACTGTTAGAACGCCCGTCACCATTTTGGAGAATTTTGAGTGAAAAACCTAACCAATTAACCTGTGGACCTGTCACATACCAAATTCTGCTGCTGATAACCTTTGCACTCTAGTCACTGTCAAATCATCCTTGTAGATATCACTGCCACACACTGCTCATTGTCATCCACAATAACTGAAGAATCTCTGCTCTACTATTTCTGAACATCATCATAGGTTTTACATCAAAGTCATAGAGTATGTACCATCATCATCATCAAGTAGCCACCACCATCATCAACATGTAATGTGTATGTAATAAGTACACATATAGAAGTATGTCATCACATCAAAGCATGCATGTTCATCATCATATCATAGTGTGTATAGAAGTACAATGACATCATAGAGTGTGCATCATCATGTAGAATTGGAGAACATCATCATCGTTAATATATCACTGTATGTATTACATAGTGTTCACACTTACACTACTGTGCATAGATTGTAAATACTGTTCAAGCTCACACATACACTTATACATACTGCTGCATTACTGTTTGTACACAACTCTTCATACACACCTCTACACTTTACTATACAACTATGCACATACTTTTACCATACTCATGTACATGTATTGTACACTCACACACTGTTCAGTTCACTCATTTATCTTATATATACTTGCACACTAATTCATACCAATATATTCACTTATTTCTACATACCTTGTGTGGATGACTTGAAAAAGAACCTTTGAACTCCAACAAGACTTTTCCAAAATCTTGATGAACTGATGACTGTAGAATAGCCTTCTAACACAGTCAAGACTTGGACTGTGTATATGCTGGTAAAAACCCCAAAAATAGTCCCCCTTCAGACTGTCAAACTCAGTCAGTTTATCAACTGAAAGGAACCCCAAACCAAAAACAAGAACTGTACTGTGTTTTTCCTTCAACCTGGGTTAAGTTTGGACTGTCATCTACCTCTGAAAGAATTCGGGACTGGTGTACAATTGTCAAGTTTGGGACTGTTTATATAGTAGCAAAAATTATATAGATTGACCCCACATAAGTAAGTATCCACCATTTCTGATCTGCCTCAGCCTTGTTCAAACTGTTCAATGATTAAAAACAAAATGTGGAACAAGCTGTGATAAACCCCAAGCAAGTCTAAAAATTCGGACTGTCATAAACCACAAAAAAATCGGAATTGTTCCTTGACTGTTGCTATCTGAATTCTTCAATCTCCACGAGTTTTGCCTCAGTCAACAGTCCACCAAAAAAAAAAACCTGAGTCACATTTGCCTCAGTCAGCGAGCTCATACTTCTTCATCTGATTTCATGTCAACTCGTTCCACTCTTCCATATCTGGAAAACATTCGCTCTAACTCTGATTGGCAAGTATCATACTCAAAATTGCCACAAAACACAGGCCGTATCTTGAAATTCTTGCTGTTGGTCACCGATGTTTGCCAACTTTATAGCCACCTTAAACCTTCGCAGTGTGAGGACAGCTCCAACAGTGATAATCGGGTCACAAGGCTGTTCGATATATAGAGCCAAAAGCTTGAAAGGCACGTTATATTATAAATGATGGTAGTTGACGTGTATAAATACACGTTGAGGTGAGGCAAGAGGATTTAAAATAAGCTTTATTTTAAAACAATGGTTACCTTGGGCCCACTTGTGAGAGGTAATATTTAAATGAAATGTATTAATAATGTTTTTGGAAGATTTTAATTTAATTTAGAAATTATTCTATGGGGCCGTCTTCATAAAATGGTTGTTGAGTTTATTAAGATTTAGTTATTATTATAACTTTAACTATGTGGCTTCCCATTAAAATATTTAGCCTTTATTACTTGATTTTTTTAATACTTAATTTTTTATTACAAAGGTTTTAATTCTTTAAGTATTAGTTTTAGGTATTTAATTAAAATAAATTTTAATTAAAAAATAAAGGGGATTAATCTTAATAAATGAAAGTTTAGGGTAAGCTTTTAAGTAATTTATTAAGTCATTAAAAGTTGTTTTAGCACTTTAATTTTTTATCTTTTACTACTTGTTGCAAGTTTTTATTAGTGTTTTAAGGGCAAGGTATGTAGATTAGAATGCAGGCTTAAGGGTAAGGGTTTTAGGGTAGTTTGTTAGGTCAATAGATTTACCATAAGTGAAGGCACATAACCATTAAGGTGTGGGGTGCCTGGGCTTCTCCTAGGGTACTGTTATCACATATATAGTAGCCAGGCTACCATATTCTATTTTTCAGACACAGTACATTTTTCAGCCAGATCTCTTACATATGAGATGCTGAGATGAGCAGTTTTGATGGATCATTTTCGTATCAGTGGACTATTGTACTCTCCCATGTCAGGACTGAGTCTCAGGACACTCAGATTTGAGGACTGATGTAACCATTTATGTTATTTCAGTGCAGTCATGGATGCCCAATGTTATATTAGTTCTTTCTCATTGGACAAATGGTGTCTCAGATGGATTTTATTGCATGGTTAGGACTCAGCATTTTATATTGTGTTATGGTTATTATTGCTCTTATACTGATTCTTGTGACATATATTAACTTGTGGTACCATGATTTGGCGGTCATAATTATATGGACTTGGTTGTATCTTGTACTATGTATTGATGTCCTTGCTTAGACTTGGAAGTTCTTGATTTATACTTATTGGTTTTTCCCTCCTTAGGGAGAATAGAGGTAGTCATTCCCACCATTTTTTTGGCTTGCTAGTGTTGGCTCCATCATTTATTGTCTTCACCCATCCATTACCTTCCAGTTTAGTTTTCAACCCCACTGACTTCTTGACTTATGGCATGGAGGATCTTTTTCCCTGCTAGAACCTTTGTTCGACAAGCCTCCTTGTTTATATTGTGTCTTGGCTCTGAGTTAGTGACAAAACTTGCCTTGGTAAGTTGGATTGTATGCCTAAATCATTCTGGTCGGTTGTCCCAATGTTTGGCATTGTGCAGAAGTCCCCCTAAGTCACTTGAGATGTTGTTGGCTAAAACTGAAAGCTCATGTACTACTTGTATTGAAATACTGAATATATGCCCATGGAAAATGAAAATTGTAAAACCGTGTTTCTTAACATATGTAAAAAGAGCAAGAGCAATGAAATGCTAAAATACTCCTTGAAGAGTATAAGAAAAGGTCCAAAGAAGCAATGGTTTAAAATGTGCTATATCCAAAAAATTGCTGACCTTGTTAAAATAAATATGTCCCAGATGAAAGCTGCGATTAGCTGTGTTTTTAAGCACTAATGAAGTCCCAAAAGGGTCATATAGACCAAAAAGGCCATGGAATAAAATGTGATCCTAATGAACTTGGATCAAGCTTGATGTAGACATGATGCCTAAGTTGAATAAGCAGTCTCTAAACAACTCATCCATCTGCGAGGCACTGCCATTCCTTGTGTTGTTGTTTGTCCAACATTGGTTATAGTGAGTTTTCTCTTTCCTTATCCAAAGTGTCATGATGTTGAGTAGGAAGTCATCCTTTGCCTTAGCGTTGTCATTTTCACCTTTCACCTTTAACTAGCAAATTGGCTACAACTATGAAGTGAGTATAGTCTTGAAAGTCTAAGTCTAAGTAGTAATAAATAAAGCCTTATATATGTATTGGTTGATGTACCGCCAGTGAAATGAATGCTACTTGTTGTGATTGTTACTTGAATGAGTTGTAGAGCATGTCTTAACCTTTTAACACTAGCAGCAGATGGATGTATTCTGAGTTATTATGGGTATCTGATCAGTTATAGATGGTTATATTGTTTATTTGATGTGGTTGATGGTCAGATAGAGACCTATGAGGGGTATGAGTATACACCTTAGATGGATTTGAACTCTCTGAGTCTAATGAGACAGTTTATTTCCAGTTCCGGGCATTTGCAGATGTGATCAGGCTCATTTTGCCTTTCTGATGCAGTTTTTCTTCACAGATTGATACTTTTGAGCGGGGAGATGTTTCAGTTGGATATCCTAGGGCGTTGTATGGGCATAAGAGGGTGCAGCCACTTGTTTGTACCATAGTACCCCCATCCCAGAGAGCTTGGTGGGCTCAGTTTGACAACGCAGGCACCTTAGGAGGCTGTTTTGGCAGGTTCACGTTTCCCGAGGCAAATTAAAAAATGATTAAATGGCTATTGAAGAAATCGATTTGGGCTACTGAGGCAAGGAAATGACATGGGATGAGTCATGATGATGAGAGTGATGTCCTCCACACCTTCTCCAGCAGTTGCAGCTCCTGATTGGGCCCACGCCTATTTTTGGGCATTTTGTATTATTTTTTGGAGCTCTTTTTGGAGACTCACGATTTCCTCAAGGAGGCACAAAAGTCAAAGAATTAAATTGTTATATTATTTATTGTGCCATGGGGACATCCAAAGGGAGTTAATGAAACACTCCTTGGACCCACCATGTGCTTTCATTTATTTCTTGTTGAGTGGGTTACCTTATTTTGGGTGGTTTAGTCCACTTTGGTAAATTATGGTTATATTGATCCATGTGTTGTATGTTGAGCTCATCTCAACCATTGATTAGAACATCTCATATTTTAATCTTAGCCACTCGTTTTGAAAGTGGTTAGGATTCGATTATGATTGTGGTTCTTTCATTTCTATTTAAAGGAGAGAGCTTCTCATTTGTAAGGAGTCTTTGGCTCTTGAATCTAAATAATATAAAGACTTATTTTTTTGAAATTTTTCTGGATTTGCTTTGCATCTGATGTGCTCAAATGGTGATTAGTTAGTCTTCAGCTTCCTAACATTGTGGAAATTCTTGTGAGATCTATATTTTTCGTGGCTCTCATTGTTTTGTCTACAGGAGAGCGTTTTGGCTGGAGCGTTTTTGTAGGGGGACCTCAACTCGCTCGGTTCTCTTCGTTTTGGATCAGGGGGTTTTCATTAGCTTCATTGTGATCTGTGATTACTTCATTTTACTGTCTTGTAGCATTCAGTTTCTTTATCTTGTATTAGCAAATCTGATATGGTTGACATTTGCTCATGCAGGGTAGGGGGTGCATTGGTGGCTTGGAGCTTGCATATGCCATAGAAATCATGGGGATCTTCCAGAATTGATTGAGATAGCAAAGATCGTCATTGTTACAGACTTCTACAAGCATTTCCAGGTAAGATCCAACGGGTAAGTCTCTTCTTTTTTCAGATCTTATTCCATTGTAACTTGCTTTTCTTCAACTTTTTCTGAAAACTCCTAAAGCACTAAAAACACTAAAAATCAATAAACTTGGGAATAGTTCGATCTTTTGCCAAACCATTTCTGGGTTTCATAGATCGGGCCTCCCCTTCATCAAATCAACTGAAATGTTGGTCAAATTGCTCACAATTTAACCTAGATCTGATTTTTAAGCATAAAACTACACAACCCCCCACTCACAAAATTGACCTGCTAGGGTTTTGAGTTTTTTCTGAATTCTGACTTTACAGATGGATAGATTGGGTCCCACACAGCCTAAATCAACTGCAACCCTGTCCAATTGCTTGACCATCTGACCTAGATCTAAAAAATTGACTGAAACAGCCCTAGTGCCCTCACTGAAAACTGGACCTTTTCGGAAGTGATTTTTTCTGAAATCTGACAAGATAGGATGATAGATCAGGACCCAAGCACTCCAGAACACCCCCAACGCTGAGCTAGTTCTTTCCGGTTTGCCCTAGATCTGAAAAATCAATTTTCAGCCTCCTAGCCCCCATCATCAGATTTTGACTTTTTTAGATCTGATTTTTTTTGCTGATTTCCTGATTTGGGCTTGTAGATCAAGCCATCCTGACCTCTTTTCTCCTTCAACGCTGAGCCATTAGCCCCTAGGTGACCCTAGAACTACAGATCTGTCCTTCTAAGCCCTAGCGCTAGCCTTCCATTGAGCTGATTTTCCTGTATCTTAGCTTTTCCGGATCAATTACTTTTTGGGTTCGTAGATCAAGGTGTATCCCAGGTGGGTTCTCTGAAACATTGGTTTACTGCTTACTCCATTGCCCAATGCACATAAGGCACTGATCTCCTAGCTAGCGCTAGCCCCATTTTGACCTCATTCTTACTCCTTTTGTCAACATCTACTGATAACTCACGTCATCTATCCTTCATTGATTTTGTCCCCTTGGTACTAGGCAGTCCCAACTCTGTTCTTGCTCACCTTGTCACAGTTACGTTTTTCAAGACAGTGGTCATCTCCACCGGTTGCTAGTACCTAAACCCTAGAGCTAGGTTTTCCATTTATCTTGCACCTTAAGTACCCTGAAGCCCCATTTGTTTTTCTTTTGGTGTCTAGGTCCGATCTCTCCTGTTGGGAGCAGATCCGGGTCTCCCCCATTGTTGTCTTGGACTAGGATAACATAAAGTGAAGGCTGCTTTGATTGGCATGACAACCATCCATTTGGGAGTCTAGGCAGTCATGGTTCCACCCCTTAGTTGCTTGCCCCTCTACCATCCATCCTATATCCACCTTACACAGGCAACTACAAGGCGGGTGATAACAGGTACCATGAGACAACTAGGGAACAATAAGACAACTTAGGGGTACTTAAACATTCTACAGGGTGTACAGGGCTTTTTCCATTGTCCCAAGGGCTCCAAGGGCTTCAGACTTGGGCTTGGACAAGGTCAAAAGGTCTCCTTATACACTAAAACTTTCTTAACCCTTAGGGGCTCCTCAAGGGGCACCAAGATACACTGACACACACCTGTTGACATCAATGACAATCTAGTCAACAGTACGAGGGAAAATGACACATGGAGCTAACAAAGCACTAAGCTTTACTATTTGTACAAGCATGGCATGAGCAACAGTCATCAACATCAAATCCTTTGATTATTCTTAGCACAAGTTCAAGTATTAGTACATATATAAGCATAGGTCACCATAATCATCCTAACAAGACAAGCATAGGTGTTTGCTATACATCACAGAGCAAAATCAAACTATAGAAGCATATACCTGATCTCACGATATATACCTGTCTCCAACTGATAGGGACCCTCTGTAACTGTGTGTACCACATTTGATTTGCTACTCTGCTCAAATGAACTAGGTCATCATTGAAATAATCTCAATGGACCAATGAATCTCTATCCTAGCAAGGAAACTTTGCTAAACAAGGCTTTGAAATGGCTGAGGCTATAATGATCCATGCTAAAACCCCATGTGAAAAATAACTTGGAATAGAATAAGAGATAAGTCTGTATGCTGCATCATGGTAGCCCAACTGCAAATGTATATGTGATAACAGGACCCAAGACTACATTATTCTAGCATGATCATTCGATGCAATCATGGTGGCTCTAAGCAAGCTACTCCCCCTAAACCTCGAAAAACGCCCGAACTCTTAGTTTCTTGTATATAGATCAATGTTTCAAACTCAGACTCGAACTTGGACTTGGCCTCATAATGGGTAATGATTTGGTAATGACTCAGTCGAGTTGAATTTTATGACTTGGTTTACTTAAAAATACATAAAACATATAAATTTTAAAGAAAAACAATATTTTTAAGATTTCAATCCATGATTTCAAAGTATCCAAGACAAAATTTCCAAAGTTTGCTCATGTATATGCCATGTAAGGGTGAATATGTCAAAATGGCACGAAGTGTACTCTACATTACATATTTGGAAAAAAATACATAATCAATGAGGCCTAAATAGCCTATGGAGTCCAATAAACAACATGTTATGATGCTAGTACATCATACATCATACATGTCATTGTCAACATGATCAATCATCAAACTCATCACCACTGCTAGAACTAGAAGTACTAGGGATTCAGTACTAGCAATGGCATAGGAAATGGCATCATCATTTGGCTCAAGGTTGGATTCCTTAAGGTTATCTGCAATTGCAGTAGCAGTACTTACTGAATGCTTAGAAGTATGAGGTTAGGTTTCATCTTATAGCTTTAGGGCTAGGGTTTCTGAAATGGGGATGTGTTGGAAATGTGACCCCCCCAAATTTTGGAAATGGGGAAATGCGATATATATCTATGTGTGTGTGTGTGTGTGTGCATGCATGTGTGTTTGTATGTGTATATGTGTGTGTGTGTATATGTATATGTATATGTGTGTGTGTATTTTAAGTTAATAAATGAGCAAGGACATTTTAAAAATGAATGTGAAACATAAATCATAAAGGTCACCGAATCATTGTCATTGGAATCCTATTCATAAATAGCACCCTATGCCTTCCTCCTCCAAGCTCTAGCCCTTGCCTCTACCTTGAATCTTAAAGTTGATCCTCCAAGGACATTATTCAATGACTCAACACCCTACAATTTTGATGAAACTTCCTTATCCATTCGTTAACATAAGGTAGAAAAAGCTTCCCTTACTTTATAAGTGATTTTGCTTGAGTGAAGAGTACATTTTTATCAAGGTCATGACGGAGGAGTTCAACAATCAACACCACCAACATCAAGGTATATAGAGGGGATGATGTGCTTGATTAAATGCCAATCCCATACCCTCATACATGATAGAATTTGGTGTAAGCTATTAGGTTTGTTGAATTTTGAATGGGATCTAAAATTCTACCTTTTGCATATGAAGTCTGATGAGGTTGGAACCACTCTCAAACATCCTGAAATAATTAATTGTAATGTTTAAAATTTAAGTAAAAAGATAGAAAATGAAAGATAAGGAGAATGTTACTTTTATTTTTAGACCTCAGTTGGTTTAGGGCAAGGCTCTGTCGAGCTGACCGATTGGGTACCGCACTAGTCACCTCATTCGTTTTGATGATCAACTCAATTAACTTGATTGATTTCGAGTTTGAGTTGAATGAGTTTTGAAATTATGATATAGATTGATAAATAAAGGTATCTTGGATAGTTATGAATGGGCCTAGTTGGGCTCTCATGGGTTTTGGTAAAAACTAGGATATCCAATAGTCTAAGTGAAATTCCAAGAAGTGAGCCTAGGGAAGAGAAAATTATTCCATTGTAATTAGGGAGTGATCGAGAGCGATAGCTCCCTGAACGCTCCCTTATTACTCCTGGATAGCTCCCCAACGCTTCCGTTTCGCTCTCGTGTTAGCTCCTTGACGCTCTCGACGACGCTCCCACTCTAACATGACACGCGCGGAAGAGAGAAAACGAAGGAAGGGTATGGGGTCCACGGGTGGGTTTTTGGAGGGAAGGAGGAGGGATTTGGGGTTTAAAGCCTTTTTCTCCATCTTCATTCTCACTTTACAAGAGAAGAGAAGAGAAGAGAAGATAAGAGAGGAGAGGAGAGGAGAAGAGGGAGAGGAGAAGAGGAGAAGGCTGCCATCATTGGAGATTGAAGAAGGTTGAAACTTGAACTTGTCACCACTATTGGAGAGCGAGAGCCAAAGAGGTAGGCTCAATAATCTTTCTTGTTGATTTGCTTTGTGTTTGAAAGTTTTTGAACTTTGGTTTCTATATTCAATCATGATTCATGAATGCTTGGAATATAAATTCTAGAGTCTATACACTAGAATGTACATTGTAGATGTTCCTCTCCTACTCTTTCCCATGCTTCCTCTCTCATTCTATTTAAGGCAACAGGTTAAACCTCTAGTTCCATCAACCATGATGATGGGTTTATGGTTTATTTTGTTGGTTCCATTTGTTATTTTGATGATGGTGATTGGAAACTGGAGGAGGAATGAGGGAGAGGATGAAGAAGTGGGAAGTGACACATACCATGGAGAGGAGGAGGAGGAAGGGGAGGAGGAAAACCGAAGGAAAACCAAAGAGGACCCCAAACCCTTGTGGAAATATTTCACAAGGAAGGGAGAAGGCAGAGAGGCTGGAACCACCAAATTTGTTTTCCCCCATTGTAAAAAGACATACACAGGTTCATATACCCGTGTGAGAAGATATCCATATGGGAACATGCCATATCATGAAAGAAAAACTACAGAACTTTGTGTTTGCCCACATGTGGTATCAACACAAAGAGCCATCTATAAGAAGGAAGAATTTGAAGCACAAAACATAACAAAACGATCAACGGATGACTAGGACCTTTCATGCTTACCAAGAACTGGAGGCCAATCCACCCAAGGCAGTGGATTCTCTCCCATGCAGTCACATGGCAAGACAATATCAGATTTCCTTGACCAAGGTGGTAGGGATGACGTGGTTTCAAAAGTGTTCGGGTTTCTCTATGGCATACCATTCAATGTTTTTCACTCACCGTATTGGCATGAAATGGTAGAGGCCATCCGTTCTGCCCCAACAAGATACGAGAGCCCCGGGTATGACAAAGCTAGAACCGTGGGGATTGACAAGGAAAAAGCATAGACCCAAAATGCTTGGAATGAGTATGGTGTATCAATTGTATCAGATAGTTGGACAAATGTGAAAGGCAATCCATTGATAAATGTTCTTGGTGTCTCTGCTACTGGTGCAACCTTCCTTTCAACACATGACTACTCAGATACATTCAAGACCGACATGAACATTGCAAAACTTCTACTCAAAAACATTGAAGCTATTGGTCCATACAATGTCATCCAACTCATAACCGATAATGCTGCTAATTGCAAGGCAGCTGGAGCAATCATTGAAGATAAATACCCCAACATATTTTGGTCCTGGTGTTTGGTTCACACATTGAACCTTCTGATGAATTGTACAAAAAGGGCCAACACATGATAAGATTTATTACCAACCATAGCAATGCCCATGGCTTTTTCCGCACTCACTCAAAGTTAGAGCTATTAAATATAGCTAGATTAGCTAGCTATTGCCTCACCTTCAAGCGCCTTTTGAAGGTAAGAGAGGCATTGGCTAGCATGGTATCAAGTGAATCATGGCAAGTCTTGAAACATAGGGCTACATCCACATTTGACAAGCTTGATTTTCAGGATGTGGAAGACACCGTTCTTGATGGTCAATTTTGGGCAAGTGTCAAGTTTGTTTTGCAGTTCACAAAGCCCATTTATCACACGATTCAATTTGCAGATACAGATAAGCCGGTAATTGGCGAGGTGTGTGAGCAGATGTATAGCAAGTTGGGCTAAATTAAAGATATTGTTGAATCGAAAGATCCCATCCTGTATGACCATATTCACACACATGTGGTCAAAAGGTGGGAACATCTCAACTTTCCACTGCATGCCTTGGCATATATATTAACACCAAAATATTATTCTCCATCTTGGTTGGCCAAGCCAACACCTGGGGGTGGGGTTAGGAGAAAGCCCCACACAGATCCAAAGTTACATGTTGGGTACATGGCTGCTATAGACAAGTTGGTCCCCGATGAAGAGGAATGTGCCTTATTGCATAGTGAATTAAGCAAATACCTCAGTGATATTGGTCGGTTTGGTGCTTTGCATGCTAGAAAAGATTGAGATAGGGCGCCTCCTATTGAATGGTGGAATATTTATGTTTCATCATGCCCACTCTTGCATAAATTGGCAACCAAAGTGGTTTCAGAGGTGGTAAACAATCCCACTGCAGAAAGGTGTTGGAGCACCTATAGCTTCATCCACTCGATGAAAAGAAACCGATTAAATGAAAATCGGGCCGAAAGCTTCGTTTATGGACATTACAACTTGAGGTTGTTGACTCATTACTGTGAGCAGGCCAAAATTGATAGATCATATGTCACTTGGGACAACAATCCGGAGGAGCATTACTTGGAGGATGACTCCTCAAGTTTAGAGCGATTGGAGGACGAGATTTTGGGCGGTAAGGATGACCATGTAGTAGCAACAACAACAATGCCACCACCATCTTCTACCTTGTTTCCAGATGCGCCATCTTTTCCTAGAGGTTCAACTTCACAACTCCCATCTGCATCAGCGAGGGGGGGTCATGCAAGACCAAGTCTTGGACGTGGCTCAAGCCGCTCAACATTGGTGGCTACTGGGGATGATAATCCCACTCCCTTTGTTCACAGACCACGGGAAAAGAAATTAGAAATCTCTCGTTGCAAGAGGAAACATCCATAAAATATACTTTTCTTGTCTTTTCTTATTTACACTACTTTCCAGTTTCTGCACTATTGAGTCATTGACTCTTTTATATTTATTATGGTATATTTTGTGAACATTACATGGCAATTCAAGTTTGAAGTTTGAAGTTGAACGTACCTTTGAAGTTCACTATTTGCAACTTTGAATTGTTGAAACTTGAATCATTAACTGGTTACTGCATAAAAGCATATTATTATAACTCTTTCGTAATGAATATGATCCTTTATGAATTGTTTCAAGTTCAACTTTCATTTCATGGTTGATGTTTTCTATTATAAACTATAGTTTCATAATTGTTACAAGTACAATTTTAGTGATGACAAAATGTTATATATAGAAAATTTGAAGCTGTAAGGTTCATAACTTGATGTTATGGATACTGGACCTATGGTTGATGAATTCACTAGTATATGATTGATGATTGATGAATGATGTTATATGGTATTATGGTTTATTTCATGTTTTTATGCTTTCGATAACTAACTCAACATTCTACAAGCATTTGTTGGCACATATGCATCAAAATATATTAAAAATATATATTATATAAAAACTCTCCCGAAATGCTCCCAAACCGCAATATTTTGAAAATTTCGCTTTTCGCTCCTGTTCCCACTCTCGCTCTCACTTCCCGCTCTTGCTCCCGCTCCCAAGTAGCCTTGATCCCTGCAATACGGTTGTAGATGGGACGCAAGCACCATGGGGTGTGCAAGATGCAATTGTGTCATGGGTGCCCAAAGCGAAGCATAGGCTTGTGTAGATAGAATAAATAGGTTGTGGGCCAAGTGAGGGGTGACCTAAGTTGGTAAAAAACAAAAGGGAAAAAATGTGCTAAACGAAAAAGAATCTGAAGAAGAAAGAGTGAGAGAGAAGAGGCATTTAAGTAGATAGATTCAAGGGGGGCAAGGAGAGCCAAGCACTAAAGAATTCCCTATAGAAGCTCAAAGGTAAAGAAGGTTCTTATCTGTAAACTTAACACAATGAATAAAATGGTTCAAGGTTCTTTAGTTTCCGAGCCAACATTTATTGGAACTCATTAATCCAATTGGGGCGGGGGGGGAACACTTCGGAAGGAGCCCTTTGTTGTATGCTCTCAAGGAATTATATCCATACCAATGTTGCAATTATCTTGAAATTATCGCTAACATCGCGATATGTCGCGATTCTCTTATCTTAGCTATATTATCACTAGAAAAAATTGCAGTTTTTCAACTTCTGTAAACATCGTGATATATCGATAAAATATCGATTGAGTCAAGATATTTTTGGATTCTTTTTCCTCAGTTTGAAGAGGGAATGGAGGGGATTGAGAACAAAGGGGTTATTCCCTATTATATTTTCCCATAAAAAGGCCTAGAGTGAGGGGTTTGCTTCAATTGTTTAAAAAATTGAATATTTTTTACTTTTTTAAGTTTGCCAATAGTTTCCCCAATGTTGCCAATAAGTTTCTTTGCAAATCATTGGTGATATATTCATCGACACGATGTTTGCAACATTGATCCATACTTGGCCTTTGAGATGGAGAAGCAAGGAACTAGAAAAGTGATTTGACTCTTTTGAGTTCAAGGTGACCTCAACTGATGTTCCTCTCATCGAAACAAAGCTAAATTCCTTTTTAGAATCAGAAGAATCTATGCCAAAGTAAAAGAATCCGATGGAGAAAGGGAAGAGGCCTTCGAGTAGACATAAATTCAAGGTTGTGCAAGGGGAACCAAGCCCTAAAGGAATTCCTATAGGAGCTCAAAGATAGAGAAGGAACCAAGCCTGAAATCTATTAAAACTCTAGCCTCAACAAATCACAAATTCTGACAAAAATCACAACAGAGGTACATGCAATCAACTGTGCAAAGAACATTTCCCTCGGGGAAAATTACTATACCTGAAATACATTGATATCAAACTCAAATTGGATCATTCCTTTTTTCAAAACAGATTTAAGAACTTAGGAGTGCTTCATGTTCTGTTCATATGGGTGAAGTTAATTCGAACTTCATAATGAACTTGAGTGCAAGCAGTAAGGGTTGGGGAGGCTCAATCTTGTTTCTCTAGTACCATATTGAGGATATAACCTATAAAAGAGGACAGCTCCAACTGGGGGCTTGTGTTCGTATGGGACACAGACATGCTAGGACATGTATCTGAAACATGTTTGGCACATGTCCGAAAATAGGACATATGTTGGAGACATGCCCTAGACGTATCCGACTAAAAAAAACATTATTTGATGTATTTTCTCACTTTTAGTTATAGGGAATGAGCTCTCATGGTCTCTCATTGTGTAGTTGAAGGGTAAAATCTAGATTTGAAGGGATTTCAACCAGTGTAGTAAGACTCTTTGAATACTCGCAAGTCTTGCTGAGTCTTGCCAAGCGACCACCAAGACGAGTACTCGTGACATACTCGTAGGGTAAACTCGCCACTTGCCGAACTCATCATTTACTCGTAGCATTCGTCATTTACTTGCTGAACTCGTCACTTACTAGCGAGTCCGTTGACTGTTTGACCATCGCTTTTGCGTTTTGGAGGGAACGCGGGGAGGGAATAAGCCCCCAAAACAACACCGCTCTCCACTGCCATCCCATTGAATAGTTTGGCTTCCCCCGAGTTGTTCTCATTTGCCCCCTAGCTATTATCAATTTATGAGTTGTCTGTGTTTGGAATTTTGGAGTGTGTGTGCACTAAGGAAGGTCGCTAACACTGGTTTGAGCACTGAGGATGTGACTGGTCTGAGCATTTTCAATTTTTAATTTTTTTCATTGAACTTCTATACTTTGGATTTTATAAATGTAAGGCAATGACGCTGCCATCGGTAGTTTGGTTGAAGAATGTGATTGCTCGTGGTTAGGATAGGATGATGATAGTGTATTTTTTACAATTTGCTTTTCCATTTTTAATATTTTTATAATTGTTAATTATTGAAATTTTCTTATTACCTTTTTTTTTAATAATTTTATGGTTTTTATAATTTGTAATTAATAATTATAGTTTGTGATTTCAAGTGAGAAAACACTTCTCGTTAAAATGCATTACTATGTGACATGTCTTTTTATCAATTTTTTGAATTGTTATATGCTTATATATTAAATTTTAACTTTTAATATATATGTTTATATATTATTTTTTAAGTTACTATATTTTTAATTTTTTTCATATTTGCCGAGTCTTTGCCTAGTCTTATCCGAATCTTATCCGAGTCACCGAGTCTGCCGAGTCCCAAGCCAGCCGAGTATTTGCCGATTCTGAGTCTGACTACACTGATTTCAACTGTTTTGTAAATGTTAGTTTCTAAAAAAATTGTATTTGTAATTTGTAAATTTTTTAATATATATAATTATTTTAGTATATATATATAAAACATGTCCTTGTGTCATGTTGTGTCAGATACTCATATTTCTGTGTCCTCCATAACCTTTTCTCATGTCATGTGACTTAGGTTATAATATACACATGCATATGCAAAGTATGTACAGATGAAGATACAAGATAAACACTCATTACACAAATATTAGCAGCTAATCTCGTTACCCAAATAGGCTTTAATAACAAAGAACGATAATCTCAAATGATGTGTTACCATGGGGTACATGACCCCTTTATATAGTTATTAGCTCTTCATCTGTACATACTTTGCATATGCATGCGTATGTTATAACCTAAGTCACATGACATGAGAAAAGGTTACAGATAAACACTAATAACAAGATAAACACTCATTACACAAATATTAGCAGCTAATCTCATTACCCAAATAGGCTTTAATAACAAAGAACGATAATCTCACATGATGTGTTACTATGGGGTACATGACCCCTTTATATAGTTATTAGCTATAGTCCAACCATTGCATTAATTACAGATCACTAGGTCACCTTCTAACTGCCATAGTAATGAGGGACCACTAAGGCCACCTTCAAACAACCACATTAATGACAATCCATTAGGGCCTTACATTAATGACACTAATGCCGAGTAAGTCATTATTATATTGAATACACAGTGGAATATTAAATGCACCATCAGTTTTAGACAGTGGAAAAAGCTATGATATACTCAAGTCTTCGGATATTTGTTAGAATCTCAAGTCTTTTAATAGGTTATTTTTGTTTCTTGCTTGTTCCTGACCTTTTTATAACATGGGGAATTATATCAATAAATAGATTGGTCATGACTCATATCCAATTTTTCTGCTTTCAAATTGTTCAGTTTTAGACAGTGGAAAACGCTATGATATACTTGAGTCTTGGGATATTTGTTAGGATATCAAGTCTTTTAATATGTTTTTATATTTGTTTCTTACTTGTTCCCAACCTTTTTATAACATGGGAAATTATATCAATAAATACATTGGTCATAACCAATTTTTCTGCTTTCAAATTGTTTCTTGTCTTCTATTTGCTGGCAATTTATTATCATTTGCATGTCTTCCGATATCAGATCCTAATATTCCAGCAGCCATGGAGAAGGCTCGGTTACGGTTTGCTCATGCAGAGACCATCATACCGTTCACTTGTCTCCTTGGTCTATTTCTTTCTGCCTCTGGTGAGTAAAATCATTCCTATGGGGAAAAGAAAATATTTATATAGTATCAATCATGAAGTGCATTCAATGAGAAACTGTTGAGCTTACAAGGATTTGTCATTTTCTTTGACGGGATGTGTTTCCTTGGATTTAACTGCATTTTAGTAACCACAGAATTGTAATGTTTTTGAAATTAGACATAGAAAGAATTCAAAGTGAGCAACCTTTGGAGCCTCCACCAAAACCCCCTCAAGAACGGAGATGGAGAGGAAGTACAGTTGCACCTTTTGCAGGAAACAACATGCTTGTCTTATTCAAGTGCCCAGCTCAAGGAGGGAGTACTGGAAAGGTTATGGTCCCAGAAGAACCAAGTAACAGTTTTTTTGTTCAAATTTTACACAACGAAAAGCCTGTATCTATTCCGGTAGGAGTCACTAATTCATATTCAACATTCTCCCTGCATACTCTCTTTATTTCATTATTTTTAGTTGCATACCAAATAGCAAAATATATTTGTTGTTAACTGAAATCCATATTTTTTCTCCAGTAAGGGCTTCTTGTGCTGTACATCTTCCTCTGTTAATTTTTTAGATGCTTGCTTGATTTTATTGTAATACATTGCATAATTGTTTATATTATGTGGAAACACCTTAAACCGAATGAAGGAAAATCATTTTTTTCTTAAACCATTTTGGAAGAAATTTGATTTCCAGATAGACTTGGTGTCTATTTCAAAATGCTGAAACTTGAAGATAGTTACATTTTTTAAGATAACTCATAGTTTTATGATAACTCATATTTTCAAGCCACTGGATGCAACCTTGGGGGCAAGCTCGAGCCAAGTGCTGTCACTTGATACTCGACTCCTCCGTCTAGGCCAACTCCTAGCGAAGCCAAGGGGGGTGGACCCTAATGAAAAGTAAAATCTAGGGTTTTTACGCTACGAGAGAAATAATTAATTCTAGGAGTTAATATGAAATGGATAAAATAACACAACAGACAATTGCAAGAAGGAGATCACATCAACAACATATGACAATGTAAGCACCATGCACGACATTTTGCAATAATTGATTTAAGCATTGAAAGTGAAATAGACCACTGCCGATGAATATGGAGTGCTTGTAAAAGTGGAGTGTTGTCGTGTCGTGTAAGTATTGTAGTTGTCTCGTTGCTCATTTTTAAAATTATTAATGAGTAATTAATGGCGTGGGTTAATTGTGGGTTTGTCCCAACATGTCAAGTCCCTTCGAACTGAGTGCTAAAGCGGTAATACTAATTGTTCAACGGGGCGAGGATGAACCTGCTTGGAGTAGCCCCCTGACTCTTTAGTAGTTACCCTTTGCAACCTCTCTAGTTCTCAAGAAAATCACTTGTGTGGATTTTTCTATTAAATCTAGTAACTCGTATCCCTTTCTGATACAACCAACTGACCAGACAAGCTGCAGCGGTGTAGAGCATACGGGGAAGGAGTCTTGGTTTATTTTATTAGAGATGTAACAATGAGTTGTTTAGATGACGATCGAAGAGTCTCTTTCACCTTTCGGGTACTTGGGAAAGCAACGGTCGGATTGATTTAAAAATTTAAGAACAAATAAATAAAAGAAATATTTTCTAATTAATCCTACCATGAATCTCTTTCACCCTTTCGGGGTACTTGGGAGAGCGTGGGGTAAGTGTTTCTTTTACTTCATTGATCAAATAAACAACTAAGTCGGAAATAAAGATAAAACTAACTAATAACTGGAAAATCATAGAAAAAAGGACACCAACACAAATCCTCTCAGGGGGGATGGGGAGCCTACTCAAACTTGCTTTTATTAACCGGTTACAATGCTTTAGCAGAAACGCTCTCTGGTCCTTGTTATCTGGGATCCAAAGGGTTACAAAATACAAGGAAAAGAAGCCCAACTAAGGGGAAAGCCTCCTGGGAGCTTCGGATGTCTAAAAAAGTATTTTCAGGCAGAGTTTCCTTCTCTTTTTTGATGGGCCTGCTAAAAACCAGCTAGCTAATGTCAGTGAAAGATGCCCAAAAACACTTTGGAAGTGTCTTTGGACAACATACAAAAATTACAAAAAAAATCAAAGTAACAACTGACTATAAAAAAAGGAAACAACTAAGTAAGGCAAGCTAGAAAGCTTGCCTCTTGAAAAGAATGGCAAGCAAATCTCAAGCACTAAAATGCTAGATAAAACTTTAAAATGCACAAAACTCCTTCAACACATTTTTTTAATTTTCAAAATTTTAAACTTGCGAAAAAAAAGAGAAAAATAACTAGATCTAGAATTTTAAATGTACCTTTGAAGCAAACTAGAAATATAAACTTTTAGACATTAGATCTAACTTTAATATAACCTTAGAAATGTAGATCTAAGCAAAGTAACGATAACCAAAATAAATTTGAATATTTTTTGGATCAATAAGTGAGAACCGAGCGGAGCAAGAAGTAGAAAAGGGATGGTGACGCCTCCTTTGGTGAGATCCGAGGGATGATGCTTCTTCTTTCGAAATTGCTGGAGAAGAGGGAGAGCCCACTCGCTCATCAAATGCTCCAGCTCGGGTTTCTTGTAAAATACCTTCAACCAAATGCAAAGGGGATTAAAAGCACCTATGTGAAATAATAATAAGATAAGCAGTATTATAGATCCATACAAGAAACCATATAAAACTTGATAATCTAATATATTCCACAATAAAAAGTAACCTAACAAGAATCACTTCGTATTCTTACCGAAATGTAAATTTCCTTACGAAGACAAGTAATCTTAACAATTGTAAAATATGAAAGGAGTTGATACATATATGGTTTAGCATAAAGACAACATCAACCAAACATCTATGGATCCCACACGGAAATTGCTTCCAAAGCCTTTTGTTAACAATACTGAGAAAATATCACAATATATGCAAGCAAAGGTTCAGCCTTTCGATCCTGAACAATGGAGAGGTGACCTACTTAAATAGGAAAATAGAAACCCAAGGGGGCCTCATCAATACTGAAGATCAACCCGAAGTGTAACTGAGTTGAGTTGAGCTGAACTGAACCAATCAACAAAAATCGGTGGGGTGATTACTTGTTTAACTGAAGAGTGGTGTGGAAGAGGTGCCACCTCACAAAACTCCAATCGCAAGCCATCCCCAAACTCACGTGAGTGTACGGAATGCAAGTGACGTGAGCTCCACACATAAAATATTCGCTGGGACTTGGTATATGATGGACTCACAACTTGATTAACCCAAAGTTTAACAACTAAAAAATGGGGTTCACTATTTGCTAGCGCAACCCACATCCACGTGTGAGCTTTCTCCACAAAGCGTTGACGTCACCAACCAAACTTCACTCACTACTTCAAAATCAAACCAAAGTATGGTGGATTATTAAATAAAGAATGGTTCTCTAATAGTGATGCAGATAATAAACTGGGGGTTCCACTCCCTACCATTCGCAACCAAGCTCACGACTTGGAAATAGCTTGACGTCATCCATAATAAGCATACCACTTAACTTACGATAACACCCAAACATGGTGGAAATATAAACGAAGGTTTTAATGTGATGTGGATGGGGGTCCACACCTTTTGTAATTCGCCACCATCATCCAAGCTAGCATGGCCACCACTTGAAGTTGACGTCACCCTTTTACTTGACTCATTACCTTACTTTAAAACCCAAGTTATAATGCCTTTGAGTGGATGAATGAATCGCTTCCCTCATGGTACCCCTTTTCCATGTCATTTTAATATAAAACAAATTGAATTTTGACTTATTCAAATTTGTCCTGTAGCGTCAATATGTCCAAATTTAGCATTAAAATATCATCTTGATGCATTTTTAGCCAAATAATGCCTCACGGGGTGCTCCAGCTACCCAACTGATGTAGAAAGTGGTCCCAGGGGTGAAGTGGACACTCATAGTGTGAAAACGAGTCTCCCCACGTCAGAAGTGGACTTCGTATCTGACTTTTATCACATTTTGAAATTTTTTAATTAAACCATTAAAAAATGGCTTATAAAATGAAGAAAAATTATTTTTCTCGGAATCCAACGAAACTCTAGGGGGACCTAGTAGATGTCCATACGACTCAAAAACAATGCCTAGCATGTTGACAAACACTGACACGAAGGCTCTAATAACCTCCTTAGGCCGAAACACCAAGACGACTATCCCAGCTTTGGAGGTGTGAGTGAAAAACTCAAAAATTATTAGTCGTTTGTTCAACAACCAATAATAACCAATGGAAAAAACACTTTGGGCTAGTCGGCTTGATGCTCAAGTCTGGGAAGCCGAGCCTTTTATAAAAAATTAAATGCTAGAACATTTTTTACAATTTTCCCCAAGGGGGTATGAACATGTGTTACAAAAAAAATCCCAATAGACTCCCAGAAATAGCCTGGCAAACTTCTGAACTCTGAAGAATGAACAAGTATACTTGAAAAATCCACCAAGTACAACTTAGGTGGTAACATGATCAAAGTGTTGTTGCTGCTGAAATTGAAGATGAAGACTATATGTCAAAGATGATGAAAAAGCTTCCAATGATTTATAGACGTATCACCCTGATGATGTTGAAGATGCTCTCTCTCCTTCTCCTACTACTGCTACTGTTGTTGTAGAATACCCTTCTTGTTAAGGGGGAGTGTTGAATTATTGTAACGTCGAAGAATATTCTAAATGTATTTTATTGATGTAACCTTTTAGAGATGTTATTATTCCTTCGTTAGGATGATATTATTGTATTAGGTCAGTAAAGAGTCATGAGGAAAACCCTCCGTTGTAAGTCGGGTCATTAGCACCCTTCGGAATATAATAATAAGTTGTTTTGAGTCCTCCTAGAGAAGTCGGCCTAGTCAAGTTTAGTGGGGGCGACTTGGTTGAGTGAAAAGTTAAGTGAGCGGAAGAACATAAATAGAGGGAGGCGCTCCTCATTTGAAATACACAAACAATCACTTGTGTAGCGCATGAAAGAGAGAGAGAGTCTAATCTGCAAGGAGGAGAAGGACCAGTTTGAAGTCTTATCTTTTATCTTTTTGATCATCTATATTGAGGAAGCTTTTCTTGCTGGGTTTTTCCCTTTAGGGTTTTCC
Organism: Pseudotsuga menziesii; assembly: GCA_001517045.1. NCBI lineage: Eukaryota > Viridiplantae > Streptophyta > Pinopsida > Pinales > Pinaceae > Pseudotsuga > Pseudotsuga menziesii. Next base: position 44,125 of record LPNX011122562.1, read on the forward strand.
CAGGGTAAATCTGTGTTGATCTTGTGATATTGTTTCTTTCAGTGATCCTATATGCTGTTATTATTTTGAAATTGAATTGAATGTTGATAATCTAGCTTAGCATAAAGAATCTTAACATCTTCTTCAAGACTCTCTTCTGACTGGGAGCCTTCTTCTCATACAAGTTGACCAAGGTATCAAAGCATTCTTTGGAAGTCTTCAGTGTTGTGATGTTGGGCATCACGGTTTCTTTGACAGAATCATAAATGATTCTTCTAGCCTTTGCCTACTTCTTCTTGTAAGCAAGTCTGCCAGTATTAGGTGTCAACTCTTCAATGACATCAAAACACAATGTCATCCAAGTCATTTTCTTCTAGAATAGCTGTCAACCTAGCCTTCCAGGAGTTGTAGTTAGTTGAACCTTGTAGCTTCTCTTCCAGTCTAAAGATATTGACAGCCATCTCTGCTACTTAGTCATATGTTAAGTCTGAAAAACTTATCCCAAGGTCTAGGAGGACAACAACAATCTCCCTTTACTGTGTCTTCACATGCTAATCTCTGATACCATGCTGAATATTTAGCATTATCTTGAATACTTTTAAAATTTGCAGACTAACATAAACAAATGACAAGTGTAGTAAACAACATCAATCACATCAACACATTGAACACAATAATTTTCACTGGGGAAACCTTTAAAGGACAAAAACCACAAAAGCATTAGTAATTCATCTCGTAAATGAGATGACTGAGATTTTTCCAAAATTCCACAATTAAAGAAGATAATCCTTTTTACACGGAAAAATGGCAAATTGCCTTTTTCACAAATTAGGGCTTGTTGCCCTAAATTTCTCTCTCCTGCCCAAATTAGCAAGCTGCCCGAATTTCTAAGTTTGCTCGAATCTAACTGATCTACCCAATCCGTACTGCTGCCCCTGCTCTGCCCGTTCGTACCACTGTCCAGCCATACTGCTGCCTGGCCGTACCCTGCTCTGCCTTCCTCGTTCTCTGCTGCCTGTTTTGTTGCCTGCTGCTCGGAACCTGCTACTAGGCAGCACTGTGGTTGCCGGCCTGCTGCTTTGCTAACCGGCAACCCTTACGGGCCTGCTAGCAAGCTTCCCGAGGGCAAGCCCCCAGGAACAAGCCCTTACAATTCAGTTAGCAGGTTGCTCGAGGGAAAGCCCACTGGCACAAACCCTTACGTGTCAGCCTGCTGGGTTGCCCGAGGGTTTAGCCGTAGGCTAACCCTCATGGATCTGCCTCTTAAGGCCACCCGAAGGTTAGCAGCAGGCTATACCCTTCACGGGTAGGCCTGTTAAGGTTGCCTGTGGGTGGATAAGAGGGCTATGCCCTCACTAAGGAAGCCCGTGAACAAGGAGAGGGCAGCCTGAGAAGAGATGGGGTTTCCTGTACAAAACTCAGATCTGCTCGGTGAGGGTGGATGGTGGCTACCCGAGAAAAGCTCATCTCCCTCTAGATGACGAAGAGAGGTAGGGTAAAAACCCTAGCCCAAAAATAGATGGAGAACATGCAGCAGCTAAAAAAATCTAGCTTAGGGTTTACCAAAAATAATTGTGAATGCCCTAGCTAGACTCATCCATGCTAGGGCATCACAATAATTGTCCTTCTCTTCAATAACCTATGAAATGTTTAGTCGGAGCAGCTGTACATGTGAGAGCAAGTTTGTGTGTAATAAAGAATTGGATTGATCTTCTTTTATATCCTTTGAGTCGCCTGCAAGTGGACCACAATTAGAAAGATCAAAATAATATTATTTTATTCTTTTCTAATTTTGACTTTTGCCTTTAATGGTACTAAAGGTCTTTTTGCACTTTCACTTTTACACATTAGTGGTACTAAGGGTCTTTATATATTGGTGACCTTTGCTTTAGCCTTCTTCAAGTGCCCCTGTGGTCAAAACAAGTTGTCAAGATGGTCCTTCATCCCCACTCAAAGTGCATCATCATAAACAGAGAGAATTACTAATGCTTTTATCTCACACTCTGTGTGACACCAAGATCGGGTACTAAGGTGTCTTAACCAAGGGTAGCTAAGCCTTGGAGAAGATCGCAAAGCCCATTAATCAAGGGTTAGAGTGTCACACATGCCTAGACCTGGTCTGGCGCTTATAGTGCCTTCCTGGTAACAGACCAGGTGCCTCAGCCATAGGCTGCATAATTTGACACTAGGTCAAATACTTGGTAACATACCAAGCGCCTCCATTCTCCCATAGAATGGCCCTCAGCCTCGGGCTGGGTCCTAGTAACTGACCAGGTGCCTCCATTCAAAAGAATGGCTACTCAGAACTAGGCAGAGTCTACCAGTGCTAGACTGGTTCCACATCGTGGTCTCGGACCAGATGTCACCATTCAACAGAATGGTCACTCAACTCAAGGTTGAGTCCCCCCAGTGCTGGACTGGGTCCATATCATGGTCTCGGACCAGATATCATCATTCAACAGAATGATCACTCAACTCTAGGTTGAGTCCACACTGTGGTCCCGGACCAGGAGTCCCCATTCTCTTAAGAGTATGGCTCTCGATGTTGCTTAGAAAAATCAACACTGGTGACTAATTAAAATTCAAGTTTATCATACATATGTTAGAAAGGGGCAACAAGGAAGGTCTTTTATCATTTCATGTGTCCTTGCATGCTAGAAGATATAAAGCAAGAAGCCAAATGTATTAATGTGATTTTCCAGAGTTTAGACTTAGGAAAAGTACATTAAGTGATCTAATAGAGTCACTTAATTGACTTAATGGCCATTGATCTCACCGGAGGATCTTATCCATTGATCCATAGGGAGAGTTAGGGTTTTCGCTTGGCTACTGAGTTAAAAGAAGATTTGGTGAAGAGGACACAGACACAAACAAACAGAGAAGTTAGAGGAAGAAGTTTGCAGAGAAGACAGAGGAGCATTCATTTGGAGGATTCGCAGACTGATCAGGCAGAGCACAAGTCCGTACAAGTTCGCTAAGAGGGAGGTTGTACACTTCAGGAAGAGGTTGTACAACAATCGTACGGATTTCGTATAATCGACGCAGGACCATACGGATTTCGTACTGTTGATGCAGAGGATTGTACAGCTGCGTAGGGCGACATATGTATCTGCTAGGTTTTCTCAGTGATTTGCAGAGGTTCGATTTTGCCACGTTGGGTGAATTGATATACTGTACTGTATTTGTTCTATATATTCATAAGAAAATTTCTTATTTGATTGTTGTACCAGTTTTCCCATCTTGGGTTTTTTCGGGTGTTTCCATACCCAAAAATATTGTCTCTATTGATGTGATTATTGTTATATGTTTCTCAGTGTTTATTTTCTACTTGTTACCGACTAGGCTGCACCTAGTTGGACTTTCAGTGAGCCGCCGATGATGAACAAAATACTTGTTCGTATTCAGAGTTCAGAGGTCCTTTCAGGCCTTCATGGCTATTTTATTTTTTGTAACACATGTTCATACCCCCTTGGGGAAATTGTAAAAAATGTCCTAGCATTTAATTTTTTATAAAAGGCTCGACTTCCCAAACTGAAGCATCAAGCCGACTAGCATAGAGTGTTTTTTCCCTTGGTTATTATCGGTTGTTGAACAAACGACTCATAATTTCTGACTTAAGAGATTATTAGAGCCTTCGCGTCAACGTTTTTCAACATGCTAGGCATTCGAATTGAGTCTTATGGACATGTACTAGGTCCCCCTAGAGTTTCGTCAGTTTTCGCAAAAAATAATTTTTTCCGTTTTTTAAGCCCATTTTTCAATGGTTTAATAAAAAAACTTCAGGTTGTAATAAAAGTCAGATACGAAGTCCGTTTCTGACGTGGGGACACTCATTTTCACACTCGGAGCATCCACTTAACCTCAAGGACCATTTTCCGCATCAGTCAGGCAGCCGGAACACCCCGTGAGGCACTATCTGGCTAAAAATGCATCAAGATGGCATTTTAAATGCTAAATTTGGACATATTGATACTAAAGTTAAAAATTTAAGAGAAGTAAAAAATCAATTAAAAATTGATTAGAGTGACTTAGCATGGGTCCCCCCCTGCATGCGCCCCTCTTCCACATAATAAGTCAAAGTTTTATTGGAGTTTGGTTATAGCGTGAGTTTAAATGGTGATGACGTGAAGCTTCAAGGGTCGTGAATATGGTGAAGGGAGTTGCGCTAACCAAGAGTGGTACCCCACCCCCCCCGTTTATTATCCACATCAACATTAAAACTTTCGTTTAAGATTTCACCATACGTTGATGTGGGTAAGGTAGCGTGACCATGCAAGAAGGGAGACATCAACCATGAGGTGGCCCGTGGGTGATCACGCTAGCCAATAGTGGACCCCATCTGTTCTTTATTGTTAAACTTTGGAAAAATCATTTATGGATCTATCATACAGTAGATCCAAGCGAATATCTTCTTGGTGGAGCTCACGTCACATAGAGTCCGTACATTCACGTGAAGTGGGTGAGGATTGTGAGTTGGGTGTGTGAGGTGGCTGTTATCACGTATATAGTAACCAGGCTACCATGTTCTATTTTTCAGATACAATACATTTTTCAGCCAAATCTCTTACATATGAGATGCTGAGATGAGCAATTTTGATGGATCATTATTTTATTCATGGACTATTGTACTCTCCCATGTCAGGACTGAGTCTCAAGACACTTAGATTGGAGAACTGATGTAGCCATTTAGTCATTTATAGAGCAGTTATTGATGCACAGATTTATATCAGTGCTTTCTCATTGGACAGATGATGGTTCAGATGGATTATATGCATGATTATGACTCTGCTTTTATTATATTGTGTTATGGTTAGCATTGCTCTTATACTCATCTTTGTGACATGTATTAACATGTAGTGTCATGATCTGGCGGTCATAATTATATGGACTTGGATGTATTTGTATTATGTTTTGATATCCCTACTTAGACTTGGAAGTTCCTAATCTATACTCATTGGTTTTACCCTCCTTAGGGAGAATAGAGGTAGTCATTCCCACCATTTCTTTGGCTTGCTAGTGTGGGCTTCATCTTTCACTATCTCTACCCATCCATTACCTTCCAGTTTTGTTTTAACTTGACTTACTACTTGACTTGTGTCATGGAGGACCTTTCCCCACTAGAACCTTTGTTGGACAAACCTCCCTGTTTATATTGTGTCTTGGCTCTGAGTTGGTGACAGAACTTGCCTTTGGTGAGATGGATTGTATGCCTAAATCATTCTGGTCGGTTGTCCCGATGTTTGGCACTATGCAGAACTCCCTGTGGTCACTTGAGATGTTGGCTAAAACTAAAAGCTCATGTACTACTTATATTGAAAATGTGTCTACGCGCCCATGAAAAATGCAAAATCTAGAATGTGTTTCTTAACACATATCTGAAAAGGGCAAGAGCAATGAAATGCTAAAATACCCCTTGAAGGGTATAAGAAAAGGTCCCAAAAGCAATGGTTAAATATATGCTATATCCAAATATTGCTGACCTTATAAACTTGAATATGTCCCGAATGAAAGTTGTGATTAGCTGTGCTTTTAAGCACTGGTGAAGTCCCAAAGGGTCATATAGGCCAAAAAGGCCATGGAAATAAAATTGATGGTCCTAATGAACTTGGATCAAACTTGATGTAGACATGATGCCTAAGTTGAATAAGCACTCTTTGAACAACTAAGCATTTGTGAGGCACCGACATTCCATTTGTGAGGCACTAACCATTTCAGATCCGAGCAAAGCAAAGCAGATAGATGAGGGAGCATCTTTCAGAGAGTTAGATAGAGAGTACAGTGTTCAGTGACTGTTAGAGCGTGAGTTGAGAAATTCAACAAGAAGGTGTATTGTTGGGGGTGCATCCTCCATGTTGAATTTTATCATTAGCATAAATACTTAAAAAATTTGCAGATCAACTTAAATAACAAATGACAAGTGCAGTAAAAAACACATTCATCACATCAGTACAATAGACACAAGAGTTTTTCACTGGGGAAACCTTCAAAAGACAAAAACCCCAAAAAGCATTAGTGGCTCATCTCGTAAATGAGATGACTTAAATTCTTCAAAAATTCCTCAAAAACCAATGAGCTCAACCACAGTATCAAAAGATCAAAATTTTCCAATTTTACATCACAAAGCCCAATTAGGGCTTTTCTGAAAAATAGGGCTTATGCCCTTTTTCTCTCTCCTTCAAAAGTTACTTCAGGAAAGAGGAAGCCCAAGTGGCTTCAAGAAATTCTGAAGGGAGCTCAATCGGTGGGAACTCCCAAGAGGCTGCAAGATTTCAGAAAAATTCTATAGCTATGTAGCTATGGTGAGCAATATTAATGATTCTGGGCCATCATCTTAGGAGCAGGTAGCAAGAGAACAAGTCTGGATAGATGCCATGGTGGGAGAGTATGCTTCCATCATGAAAAATGATGTCTGGGAAATTGCACCGAGACCTGAAGGGAAGTCTGTAGTAACTTCCAAATGGCTATATAAAATTAAATATGCTGCAGATGGCAGCATTGACGAGTATAAAGCTAGATTTGTAGCAAGAGGATTCTCTCAAGTTGAGGGGATTGATTATGATGAGACCTTCACACCTGTTGCTAGATACACTTTAATCAGAGCTATCATCTCCATTGCTACAGAACTGGGATGGAATATCCATAAGATGGATGTAAAGAGTGCCTTTTTAAATGGAGTTATAGAAGAGGAAGTTTATATTGAGCAACAGATGGGTTTTGAAGAACATGGGAGAGATTCTCATGTGTGCAGACTAAAGAAAGCATTGTATGGTCTGAAGCAAGCTCCAAGACCTTGGTATTCAAGAATAGATGCTTACTTAAAGCAAATGGGGTTTCAAAAGAGTGAGGCAGATCCCAACCTCTACTTCATAGTAGTCAAAGGGGACACTCTCATTCTTGTCGTGTATGTTGATGACATGTTTATTACAGGAGCTGAGAAACTCATAGCTAGTTGCAAGAAAGACCTTGCTTCAAAGTTTAATATGAAAGACATCAGATTAATGCACTATTTCTTGGGCATGGAGATTTGGTAGGAGGATGGGCATATTTTTCCAGGGAAAAGAAAATATGTTGTTGACATTTTGAAAAGATTTTAGATGGAGGATTGCAGACCTATGACCACACCTATGACTACCAACTGGAAGAAGTTGATGACTTCTAAGGAAGAGTTGGTTGATCCAATCAAGTATCGTCGGTTGATAGAATCTCTGATGTATTTGGTTAACAATAGACCTGATATGAGTTATGCAGTCAACACCTTGAGTCAGTATATGGTGGAACCCAGGAGAGCACACTAGGTGGCCGCAAAGCACGTGCTTAGGTACCTTAAAGTTACTATAGACTATGGTTTGAACTATGAGAAGAGGGATGGAATAGAGTTGATTGGCCATACAGATTCTGACTTGGCAAGAAAAGCACTTCAGGATGTTGTTTCAACTTGGGTTCGGCAGTTCTGTCGTGGTTTAGCAAGAAACAAAATTCAGTAGAGCCAACTGTGATATACTGTGATAATCAGAGTTGCATGAAACTCACAGAGAATCCAGTATTTAGTGATAGATCCAAACATATTGAGATTAGATATCATTTCATCCGAGATCATGTTCAAAAGGGTGCAGTTAAGCTTTAATATTTGCCCATAGATGAACAGGTTGCAGATATTCTTACAAAGTCTTTAGGGAAAAGTAAGTTTGAATATTTTAGGGACAAAATGGGAGTTGTTCAAAATACTTATGTCGTTAAGAGGGAGTGTCGAAATATTAACAAAGAAAGATGCAAAAGAGTAATTTCGCATAAAAGTGATTTTAGGGTTTTGGTAACCTAATTTCTCGGTGAATTATAAAAGGAAGTCTAAGTGATTAGTTTTCTACGCTTCTTGAGAAAAGAGGGAGAGAGTTCATCTTCACAAGATTATGGATCTAGGCTACACGTTTCAAGGAAAGGGCACATACTGCTGGAACAACTGGAAGTGCATTCCTAAGGAAGTAGAGAGGACAGATCTTCAGAGATTGAAGAGTCCTTTCTACTATACAGTATTAAAAGAAATTTACTGAGCAGATTCAGTGTCTGAAGAGCAGCAGCAGCAGCAACATGAGCAGTTGGAGGAGGACGTGAGCAGCAACATGTTACATGTGCGGGACGTGAGGGAGTTGTTGCAAATTTGTTGAGGGGGCAAAGAGGGTCCAGAGTGTCGTGGGTTTTCTTCAGTGACTACGCAAAGACTTTTTGTGATTAGTCAGAGTCAAACTGATAGCATATCGGTTGAGTTGTATTCAGAGGAGTGAGGACGCAGTTGTACAGCTGGGGCACGTTTTCAGTGCTTGAGGACGTGATTCTACTTTCAGATCCGAGCAAAGCAGAGCAGATAGATGAGGGAGCATCTTTTAGAGTTAGATAGAGAGTACAATGTTCAGTGACTGTTAGAGCGTGAGTTGAGAAATTCAACGAGAAGGTGTACTGTTGGGGGCGCATCCTCCATGTTGAATTTTAGCATTAGCATAAATGCTTAAAAAATTTGCAGATCAACTTAAATAACAAATGACAAGGGCAGTAAAAAAACACATTCATCACATCAGCACAATAGACACAAGAGTTTTTCACTAGGGAAACCTCTAAAAGACAAAAACCCCAAAAAGCATTAGTGGCTCATCTCGTAAATGAGATGACTTAAATTCTTCAAAAATTCCTTAAAAACCAATGAGGTCAACCATAGTATCAAAAGATCAAAATTTTCCAATTTTACATCACAATGCCCAATTAGGGCTTTTTTGAAAAATAGGGCTTATGCCCTTTTTCTCTCTCCTACCCCAATAAATTGCAGACTGCCCAAAAATCACAGATCTGCCCGAAACTCAGACTCTGCCCGAAAATCACAGCTCTGCTTGAAAATCACAAATCTGCTTGAAACTCAAATTCTGTCCGAAAATCACAGATTTGATCGAAACTCAGATTCTGCCCGAAAATCACAAATCTGCTCGAAACTCAGATTCTGCCCGAAAATCACAGATCTACCGGAAACTCAAATTCTGCCCGAAAATAACAGATCTACCGGAAACCCAAATTCTGCCCGAAAATGGAAGGAAGACTACCTGTAAAGAAGGTGGTTACCCAGATCTGAATTGTGGGTATCTGAAGATCTGAAGGTGGTTGCCTAGATCTGAATTGTGGCTGCCCATATCTGAAGATCTAAAGGTGGTTTCCCTAGATATGAACTTGGTTGCCCAAATCTAAAGATGGCTTCCCTAGATTTGAACTTAGTTTCCCAGATTTGGAGAATGTTTGCCCGGATCTGAAGATTTGAAGGTGGTTGCCCTAAATCTGAACTTGGTTTCCCAGATCTGAAGATGGTTGCCCTAGATCTGAACTTGGCTGAAGATGAGGGTTTGGCAAAACCCTTAAGACAGAAAAGATAAGAAACCCTAGCTTAGGGTTTGTCTTCAATGGAAGATGATGATGCCCTAGCTAGACTCATCTATGCTAGGGCACAATCACAGAATCTTCTTTCTTCAACCTTGAGTAGTTGTACCTATGAGAGCAAGTGTGTGTAATAATGAATTGACTTGATTTTCTTTTATAGCCTTCAGTCACCTGTGTGTGGACCAAAACTAGAAAAGATAAAATAATAATATTTTATTCTTTTTCTAATTTCACTTTTACCTCCTTACCAAAAAGGTCTTTTAAGTATTTTTGAGTTTTACCAAAAGTCCTTATTTATCTTTGACTTTCACCTGTGGTCCAAAAGTCCTCTTGTATTTTTTACTTTTGACTTTTTGACTTTAGCCTTTTTCCAAGTGCCCCTATGATCTTTTTTATTCCAAAAGTACATCATCATAAACCAAGAGAGTTACTAATGCTTTTATCTCACACTCTGTGTTACACCTAGATCTGGTACTAGGTTAACTTAACCAAGGGTAGCTAATCCTTGGAGAAGTACACAAAGCCCATAGATCAAGGGTCAGAGTGTCACACATGCCTAGACCCAGTCTAGGGCTTACAATGCCTTCCCGGTATCAGACTAGGTGCCTCCATTCTCTAAGAGAATGGCTACTCAGAACTAAGCTGAGTCTACCAGTACTAGACTGGTCCACATCGTGGTCCCGGACCAGATGTCTACCATTCAACATAATGGTCACTCAACACTAGGTTGAGTCTACCCAGGGAAGAGTTGGGTCTATATCATGGTCCGAGACCAGATATCTACCATTCAACAGAATGGTCACTCAACACTGATTTGAGTCTTCACCGTGGTCCTGGACTAGGTGGCCCCATTCTCCTAAGAGAATGGCTCTCAATGCTGCTCAAAAGAATGGTCACTCAACACTGGGTTGAGTCTTCACCGTGGTCCTGGACTAGGTGGCCCCATTCTCCTAAGAGAATGGCTCTCAATGCTGCTCAAAAAAATCAACACTCCCTCTCAGCGAGAGAGGCATTCTTTGCCATACCAAGCTTGTCACGAAAGTACACGAACGTTGATGCTGATAGTGGCTTGGTCAAATATCTGCAATCTGTTCATCCATACGAATGTACTGCAACTTCAGAGCACATCTCTGCACTGGGTCTCTAATGAAATGATACCTCATTTCAATGTGTTTCGATCTATCATGAAACACTGGGTTCTCCAAAAGCTTTATGCAACTCTGATTATTGCATTGGATGATCGTTGAGTCAAGATTTCCCCCGAACAGATCATATATCAATTTTCCGAGCCAAACTGCTTCCTTGCAGGCATCACTTGCAACAATATACTCTGCCTCAGCTGTACTCTGAGCTATGGAATCCTGCTTCCTGCTAGCCCAAGAGATCATTGTTGATCCCATACTGAAGCAATAACCAGAGGTACTTTTCCGGACAACTGCACTGCCAACCCAAACTGAATCAGTATATCTAGATAACATTACTCCACTGCTGGAAGTAACCCTGAGCCCATAAGTGTTGGACATGCACTGATTCAGAGCATTCTATGTGTCTGGTCTCGTATGCACAAGGTGCATCCAGGATCCATAAAGTTGTCTATACAGTTTAGAGTCCATACTCTGTGAACTGGTAGCTGAGTCACCCAACTTTGTTAAGTTGATGGTCATGGGTACTCCCATAGACTTGCAATCTTGCTTCTCAAATCTTTGCAAGATGTCTCCTGCATACTTTCCTTGTGTCAGGAAGATGTTGCCTGGCTTTTGCCAGTCTTCTAAGCCAAGGAAGTAATGCACTAATTCAAGATCTTTCATCTCGAATTTAGAGGTAAGCTCCCTCTTACACTGTTCTATCAATTGTTCAGCTCCTGTAAGGAACAAGTCATCTGCAAGTAGAACGAGTATCAAGACATGATTATGAACAACCTCAAAGTACAAGTTAGACTTAGCTGTACTTTTGGAAAACCCCAAGTCATGGAGCAATCCATCCATCCTTGCATACCAAACTCTTGGAGCATACAAGGCTTTCTTCACAAAGCCTTTAAGTTGTTCAACATAAGCTTCCACCTCAATCTTACCATTGAGGAAGACTGTTTTTATATATGTCTGATGTAACTTCCATCTGAATAATGCAACAAGTGAAATGATGGTTCTAAAGGTAGTATACTTGGCAACAGGAGCAATTGTCATTACTGACTTTCCTGTTGGTCTGGGAACAACTTCCCACACATCATTCTTCATGATTGAAATGTACTCTTCAATCATGGCATCAACCCATACCTGTTGACTTGTTGCTTCTTTGTATGATGGAGGTTTTGTACTGTCAAGTTGACTCATAAAGCCTGAGTAATTCTGTGGTCTTTCTCTAAAAGTCCCGAGAGGAGCTTTAAGCTTCTCACTTTCTTGGTACCAAGCTAATCTCCTTTTGTAAGGAGGAACTTCAAGTAGTTTTCTGATGGATTTTCGGTGTCATCTGAAATTTGATCCCCAAATTCCTCTTCCTCCCTCTGAGTTTCTGAAACTGGAAACTCTAGTGGAGGTATTTCATCTTCCTTTGAAAGCTCTTGTGTTTGAAACACATCTTTCTCATGGAAGACCACATCTATGTTGATTGTCTTCTGTAAGCCTGGAAGTGTTGTGCAGTGAAGGTGTTCAAATCTTCTATGCCACAACTCACATGGATCAACTGCATGAGTGAAACCCTCAAAATTCTTGTAAAGGTCTCCCTCTTCAACCCCAATCTGTACTGTTGAGCTTAGGTCATCATTCTATGCCCATAAGGAGGACTTTCTTGTCCATGAAGAGGGCTCTGTAGCCCTTGTCCTCTAAGCTAGCAACATATACAATATTCTTCTTTAAACCAGGAACATAAAGAACATCATCAATATGAAGAACCATACCTGAGTCAAGTTGAAGTGAAGTTGAGCCAACTCACCAGTCATGTGCTTGGAGGTACCACTGTCCACCAACCAAGAAGTGGAACAATCTGTGAAAGAACCAGTGAGAGCAGAAATCAAGTAGTACTCTCTTCTAGGTTCTTTATCCTTGTTAGCCTTGGTTTTCTTCTTCTTCTTTGGTTCTTCATCTTCTTCCTATGCTTCTGCAGCAGATGCTTGAAACCTTCTCTTGGGTTTCTTCTTGTTCTGCTTGCAGTCTTCAGAAAAATGTCCAAGCTTGTGGCAACTATAACATTCCGCTTTTGACATGTCAGAAAGATTACCCCGAGGTTTCTTTCCCTTCTTTTGCTGAGGGAAAGGCTTCTTTGTCTTTGCTGCAAGTGCAAGGTTGTCCTCTTAAATTACCTTGCCAGAGTTCCTTCCTTCTTCTTCTATGCAATCATGCCAAAGCCTTTCGAAGGTTTCCTGATTCTCTCGTCCACAGACGGATGCCATGAAAGTTTCCCAAGAGCTTGGGAGACCATCAACCACTATTTGCACAAGGTCATCATCGTCAACAGTAATACCAATAGCAATGAGTTGATCTCTTACCTGTGCAATCTTTGTGAAGAAGGAACCAACGCTTTCATCTTTGTTCAGCTTCAAAGTTCGTAGCCTCTTCTTCAAGACTCTCTTTTAACTGGGAGCCTTCTTTTCATATAGGTTGACCAAAGTATCATAGCATTCTTTAGCAGTCTTCAAAGATGTGATGTTGGGCATCAATGATCTTCTGATAGAATCATAGATGATTCTTCTAGCCTTACCTTGCTTCCTCTTGTAAGCAAGCCTACCAACATTTGTTGTTGGCTCTTCTATGACATTAAGAACAATGTCATCTAAGTCATTCTCATCTAGAATGGTTGTCAACCTGGCTTTCCAGGAGTTGAAGTTTGTTGAACCATAGAGATTCTCTTCCGGTTTGAAACCATTGGTGGCCATCTTTGCCACTTAGTCAAATGTTAGACCTACAAATCTTATCCCAAGATCTAGTGAAAAACAACAACAGTGTCCCTTTACTATGTTTTCACATGCTAAGCTCTGATGCCATGTTGAATTTTAGCATTAGCATAAATACTTAAAAAATTGGCAGATCAACTTAAATAACAAATGACAAGTGCAATAAAAAACACATTCAGCACATCAGCACAATAGACACAAGAGTTTTTCACTGGTGAAACCTTCAAAGGACAAAAACCCCAAAAAGCATTAGTGGCTCATCTCGTAAATGAGATGACTTAAATTCTTCAAAAATTCCTCAAAAGCCAATGAGGTCAACCACAGTATCAGAAGATCAAAATTTTCCAATTTTACATCACAATGCCCAATTAGGGCTTATGCCCTTTTTCTCTCTCTTGCCCCAATAAATTGCAGACTGCCCAAAAATCACAGATCTGCCCGAAAATCACAAATCTACCTGAAAATTACAGATCTGCCCGAAACTCAGATTTTGCCCAAAAATTGCAGATCTGCCTGAAAATGGAAGGAATACTGCTCGTAAAGAAGGTGGTTACCTGGATCTGGAGAATGGTTGCTTGGATCTAAAGATCTGAAGGTGGCTTCCCTAGATCTGAACTTCGCTGCCCTAGATCTGAACTTGGTTGCCGGATCTAGAGAATGGTTGCCCGGACATGACGATCTGAAGGTGGCTTCCCTAAATCTGAACTTGGTTTCCCAGATCTGAAGATGGCTGCCCTAGATTTGAACTTGGCTGAAGATGAGGGTTTGGTAAAACCCTTAAGACAGAAAAGATAAGAAACCCTAGCTTAGGGTTTGTCTTCAATGGAGGATGATGATACCCTAGCTAGACTCATCCATGCTAGGGCACAATCATGGAATCTTCTTTCTTCAACCTTGAGCAGTTGTACCTGTGAGAGCAAGTGTGTGTAATAATGAATTGACTTTATCTTCTTTTATAGCCTTTAGTCACCTGTAAGTGGACCAAAAATAGAAAAGATAAAATAATAATATTTTATTCTTTTTCTAATTTCACTTTTACCTTCTTAACAAAAAGATCTTTTAAGTATTTTTTACTTTTACCAAAAGTCCTTATTTATCTTTGACTTTCACCTGTGGTCCAAAATTCCTTATGTATTTTTTACTTTTGACTTTAGCCTTTTTCCAAATGCCCTTGTGGTCATTACCTATGGTCTTTTTTATTCCAAAAGTACATCCTTTTCCTGTGGTCCAAAAATCCTTATGTTTTATTTTTGACTTTAGCCTTTTTCCAAGTGCCCTTGTGGTCATTACCTGTGGTATTTTTTATTCCAAAAGTACATCATCATAAACCAAGAGAGTTACTAGTGCTTTTATCTCACACTCTGTGTGACACCTAGATCTGGTACTAGGGTAACTTAACCAAGGGTAGCTAATCCTTGGAGAAGTACACAAAGCCCATAGATCAAGGGTCAGAGTGTCACAAATGCCTAGACCTAGTCTAGGGCTTACAGTGCCTTCCTGGTAACAGACCAGGTGCCTCCATTCTCCAAGAGAATGGCTACTCAGAACTAAGCCAAGTCTACCAATACTAGACTAGTCCACATCGTGGTCTCGGACCAGATGTCTACCATTCAACAGAATGGTCACTCAACACTGGGTTGTGTCTAACCAGGGCAGAGTTGGGTCTATATCATGGTCCGAGACCAGATATCTACCATTCAACAGAATGGTCACTCAACACTGGGTTGAGTCTTCATCGTGGTCCCGAACCAGGTGGCCCCATTCTCCTAAGAGAATGACTCTCGATCCTGCTGAGAAAAATCAACACTCCAACGGCAGCAATTGCAGCTGTTGCAGAACTAGGGCTTTGGCCCTTCAGGTTCATACGCTTGGATCTAAACTCATTATGTACCTCTTCAATATTCATTTAATTGCTCTGGGCTCGAGAAAGTAGAAAGCCTCACTGTTTGTTGGTTTTCCACATTGGGGTTTCCAGGGTAAATTTTCGTGTCAGATGTGGTTGCTTGATTGAGTAAGGATTTTCTTGTGCTGCAAGTTCTGAATAAGTTTGAAGTATTGTTCATATTAATTTAGTGAATATTGCTGCCAGGTTGATTATCCTGACTTCTCAAAGCGAGTGGAGACCTCTGAGAAAAACTTACAATCCTTAGCTCATTTCACAACACCAGCGAGTACTCCTGGCCTAGAAGTGAAGCATGGGGTTAGCTAGCAGGAATCATCCACAATCAGGACCAGACATCAGTGGTAACCAACCAGAAAGGTCAAGGCTTCAGAAACCCAACTCAGCTAGGCTCAAGACCCAACATCTCAGAAGGGTCAAGGATTTCGGTAACTTATGTTGCACAACTCGAAGTCGAGACATGTAAATTTCCTTAAAACTCAATCTCGAGTTACACAGTATATTTTTAATTTTATTACTAATAACTACAGATGAGTTTCTTCACAAGTAATGCAGTGGAAAAGAAACACTGAGAAACACATAACATTAGTCACACCAATAGAGATAATATTATGAAGATATATAATAGTCACCCTCGGAAAAACCCAATATGGGAAAACCGGTGCAGTTGTCAGATAAGAAATTTTATTATGAAGATATAGAATAAATACAATCCAATAGATCCATTTACCCACTTGGAAAAATTGAACCTCTGCAAATCACCGAGAAAACCCCACAGATCAGTACGACCCTCTGTGCAGCTGTATGACCCTCTGCGTCAACAATACAGAATCTGTACGGTCCTGCGTCAGCTGTATAGAATCCGTACGGCCACTTTACGGCCTCAAACAAATGTGTACGGCTTCCCTCTCAGCGAATTCGTACGACCCTGTACTCTGCCTGATCAGTCTATGAATCCTCCTAATGAATGCTCCTTTGTCTTTTTCGCAAACTTCATCCTCTAAATTCTCTTTTTGTTTGTGTGTGTCCTCTCCACCAAATCTCCTTTTAACTCAATGGCCAAGCGAAAACCCTAACTCTCACTATGGATCAATGGATGAGATCCTTCGATGAGATCAATGGCCAAGATTAGATTAGCCATCACTTAAATTATTTTCACTTTAACTTTATAAAAGTGGCTCCATTAACTCAATTAATAATTAGATCACTTAATGTACTTTCCTAAGTCTAAACTTTGGAAAATCACATTAATACATTTGGCTTCTTGCTTTATGTCTTCTAGCATGCAAGGACACATGCAATGATAGAAGAACTTCCTTGTTGTTACTTTCTAATGCTCCCTTTCAACAAGGAAGGGATTCGGTAGCAACCCCAACTTGTCTCTAAACTTCACAAAACTGTGATTGCAAAGTGCCTTGGTGAAAATGTCCGCCACCTACTCATTTGTATGAAACGTACTCCAACCGAATGATTCATTTCTGTACACAATCTCTCAGAAAGTGATACCGAATATCTATGTGTTTGCTTCGGTCATGGAACACTGGATTTTCAGATAGCTTGATGCCACTTTAATTGTCATAGTGAACCGTAGCCTCTAGCTCACATTCGAATAACACCTAAAAGCAACTTCCTCTGCCACATTCGCTCACATGCATCCAAATTGGCTACCATGTACTCAGCCTTTGACAAGCTCAATGCAACTGACTTCTGCTTCCTACTGAACCAAGAGACAACCACTGACCCAATGTTGAAGCAGCAAGCCGAAGTGCTCTTCCGGTCTTCTACACATCCTTCCTACTCAGCATTTGTGAAGCCTACTAACTGTACACTCCCACTGCGCTCATAAACCAACCTGGACTCCACTGTACCTCTAATGTAGCGAAGCACATGCTTTGCAGCTATCCAATGTACTCTCCGAGGGTCCACCATGAACTGGCTCAAAGAGTTGACTGCAAAGCTAATGTTTGGTTGTGTGTTGACCAGATACATGAGCGATCCAATAAGATGGCGATACAATGTAGGATGAAACCCCTCTGACCCCGATGCATCAATCTTGCTTCAGTTGGAAACTAGAGGTATGGACATGGGCTTGTAATCCTCCATCCTGAATCTCTTCAAGATCTCTATTGCATACTTCCCCTGTCTAATGAAGAAGCACCCATCTCTCTGCCAAACCTCCTGTTGCTACCTTTCACACACCTAGGGGGGAACGTGGCAGAAATCTTCAAGCCACTCGGTGTGTCCTTGGGGGCAAGTCTCGAGTCAAGGCTGTCACCTTGTTCTTGACTCCTCCGTTTAGGCAAACTCCTAACGAAGCCAAGGGGGGTAGACCCTACGAGTTACTAAGGCTGGTTACTTAGATGATGATGGTATTAAATGAGTAAGTTTTATAGGAGTTTTGATTTAACAATTGTAAACAACAGATAACATGATGAGACAATCACAAATAAGCACAATATGACACCCAATCACATATAGATTGAAAGAAATAAACAGTTGACCAGTGCCTTTAAATGGAGTCGAAAATAATTAAGAGTGTTGGAGTGAATGTTGTGTAATTGTATCTTTGTATGTTTTAAATTAATGTAAAAAATGAGTGAATTAAACTAGGCGGGGGGACTCCAGATATACCCGGGGGGTACTTGGAGTATGTCCAAAAGTAACAACCGCTATGGTTACCCACAAGGAATGTGTGGGCTGGATGGAGTCTCTAAGACTGTTCATAATACACCCACTAGGATGTAACAGAGATCGGCGCCTCGAGGTCACTGTCCAGTAGTTCCTACTTTCTTTGGGTATTTTGCCACCGTTTACGGTTTAATCGAGGCGTTGGATTTTCGTCTGCGATGGTTAATTGGGAAAGTGAATCCTAATTATTCTAGTCACTCGCGTTGCTTTTGATGCAACTTGACTGATCGGACGAACCGCAGCCAAGTGCAAAGCATACACACCAAAGTCTTGTAAATTTTAGCAAATTTTAAGAGCATGTTCTTGTTAAAAAAAGACCCTCCAAGAATCTCTTTCGTTCCAAGTGGACCACAATCGAGAAATCAAGGAGGGGTTAATTTTATTGCTTGCTTGTGGAAAGTAATAATTAAAATAGAAGCAAAAACACACACCATAGGTTTGAGATCGGCGCCTCGAGGTCACTGTCCAGTAGTTCCCACTTTCTTTGGGTATTTTGCCACCATTTACGGTTTAATCGAGGCGTTGGATTTTCGTTTGCGGTGGTTAATTGGGAAAGTGAATCCTAATTATTCTAGTCACTCGCGTTACTTTTGATGCAGCTTGACTGATCGGACGAACCGCAGCCAAGTGCAAAGCATACACACCAAAGTCTTGTAAATTTTAGCAAATTTTAAGAACATGTTCTTGTTAAAAAAAGACCCTCCAAGAATCTCTTTCGATCCAAGTGGACCTCAATCGGGAAATCAAGGAGGGGTTAATTTTATTGCTTGCTTGTGAAAAGTAATAATTAAAATAAAAGCAAAAACACACACCACAGGTTTTTTAATTAATCCTACCACGATCCTCTTTCACCTTTCGATTCAATCGAGAATTCGTGAGGTAAGTATTAGTATTACTTTGATTGCAAAATATAGAATAATGACAAATATGATCAAAGTATACAATCTGCATGACAAGACTAAAGCTAGAACAAAAAACGGGAAAAAATGCAAAAAAGTGAAATGGACGCGAATCCCCCCTGGGGGGATGGGGAGTGGGCTCGAAAGAGCCTACTCAAAGTGATTCTTTATTATTAAAGGTTATAATATCAGCAAACTAATTTGCACTTTGGTCCTTGTTATCGAAGATCCAAAGGCTTACAACAAGCTTACAACAAGCCTAAAAGGAAGCACAGCGGTGGGGGAAGCCTTCGGGAAGCTCCAGTTCGCCCAAGAGTCGGAAAACGGGCAGAGTCTCCTTCTCTTTTTTGTTAAACCTGCTAAAAACCAGCAAGGTATTAAAATCAAATATGCCTAAAAACACTTTAAAAGTGCTTTGGGTCACCACACTATTTACCGAAAAAAAAGACTAAGTTAAAAATTGTTAAAAAGGAACAATTTAGTTTTGCAAAAGGGAACCAAGGAAAGCAAGATTTCCTTGGGATCTTGGCTTGCCTTTTGGATAGCCAATATGATGTGCACTTTCTTGCATAATTTAAATCTTTAAAGAACGAAAAAAGAGACTACCTTATGAGCAAGCTTTAGATCTACGATTTAGCTACTTGCAAAAAGGAATTTCTTCACCTGGATCTATCTTTAAAATATGATATTCTTTATGAAATTTCAGATCTAAGCAAGAAAACTCTTAGGAACTAGATCTAACAATGTATAAGCAATTTTTAGAAGTAGATCTGATCATAAGAGGACAAACAAGCGACTGGAAGATTGATTTTAATAAAATGGAGGAAAAGAAGGGGAAAGGCCTGTTGCTGGATAGATCTATAATGGAAACTTGTTAGTGGAATGCAGAGGGGCAATGCCTCCACAAAAATGTCAGATGTACAATCGGGTCAAACTAGAACCATAGCTCGTCAAATCCTTGCCACTTGAAAGCTAAACACACAACCTTGCACAAAACCTTATGAGATCTGGATATATAGATGAAAAAGAGACAAGAATTACATGCAAATAAGCTTATTAAACATGTATAATCTAGATCTTTAAACACATATGCTATGAGATACAGAAAAACAAGTAATCTTACTTGCCCAACTACACTCCTATTGATTCAGCTGAATCATTCAAGCTAGACAAGGTTCAGATGCATAAATTGAGAGAAAAACCAGCAACATCACTAGCCGCAAGACAATGCTTATTCCACACACATGAGAGCATTACACCATTTAGCCTCCAAAGCTTCTTTATTCCAACAATGAAAAGATTACAACAATATTACAATAGCAAGCCTATTCTCTTCAACTCTCTCCAACTTGAACTAACTTCGAGAAGGGAAAGGCATCTTCAATTTATAGCCAGACTGGCCAAGAAGGGTGCATGCCTGATTGAAGGAGAGACTGCAGCTGATGGAGAGTTAAGCCGAGCCTGATTTGATGATGAACTAAGTCTAACTGGTCTGGAACTGCAAATCGGAGTGACACCTCACTCAGTGAACTGACCCACCCATTAAACAACTGCCAAATTGATCCACACGTGTGAAGGAGAGAGAAAGAGGGCGCAACCCTCAAACCTGTGTGAGCCAATTAAGCTCCTCTTCAGCTTTGATCAATGCCTTTAGTCAAGGAATGATAACTCCCAGTCAATCTGAAGCCGATGAGACTGATTTCAATTAAATCGGAGCAAAATCCACTGATTTAGGAACTTGGATTTGCTACATTATTTAATTAATTTTTAATTAAATTAATTAATATTTGATTTTTTTGGATTTTCTTACTTGAGTGATGGAAAAATCACTCAAAACTTAGGAAAAGTGGGTTTATCGATTTACTAGTTGCTCCGAGTTAGAAAATGGGCACCCCCATGACTGAAATTGACTTTTAACCCCACTTTTATTACAAGACCAATTTTTCCATTTAGACTATTAAAAAATAGTCAAGTTTTGTGGAAAAATTAAAATTAAAAATTAAAAAAAAAACAAAACGTAGGGGGGCTTAGCACATGTTCATATGACTCAACCATAATGCCTAGCATGTTTATACAATGACACAGACTCTAATAATCTCAATAAGCCTAAATGTCAAGCCGACCACCCCAACTTTGGAGGTATTGAGTGAAAAACTCAGAAATTATCAGTCGTTTATTCAACAACCAATAATAACCAATGGAAAAAACACTCTGGGCTGATCGGATTGACAAATGAGTCCAAAAGACCGAGTCTTTTACAGACACTACCATGCTAGAACATTTTATTACAACTCCCCAAGGGGGTATGAACATGTGGTAGATGAAAAAAACACTTCCCAAAAGCAAGTTTGAAGGTCTTCTGAAGTCCGAACAAATCATCTTTGTATGGTTCACCATGCTCACTTGATAACACCGATTAAGTATGACTTAGTAGGTAACACCTTCAAACCTAGGAAGTAATGCATCAACCCAAGGTCTTTCATCTCAAACTCAACTGCAAGGTTCGACTTGTAGTCGTCAATCAACCTCTCATCTCCTGTAAGAAAGAGATCATCTACATACAATAACCGTATGAGAGGCACCTCATCTGACAAGAAGTACAGGTTGTGGTTTGCGTCACTCCACTGAAATCCCATCTCCTGTAGATAGTGTTGGACACAATGTCCACACTCAAAGGGGGGGTGAATCAGTGTGTGAGCAATTTAAACATTTTTCACCTTCTTTTAATCAATCAAAGTATATGAAGCATTATGTTACCAATCACATTATCATATTCATCAGTTAAATCATAAGCACAACAAACACATCAAAGAGACACAAGAATATTTGTAATGTGAACTTTATTTATGGTATGGAAGACTACAATCTTCTCGATTACAATCAGCACCAACTCTCATAATAGGACCCAGCCTGGTTTTTTTAACTCCAATTAAGAAAGGGTTGAGGAGTCCAATCCTTAAATGCAAGACTCTACTTGCAAGCTTGATGTCAATCTCTAATTGACATCAATCTGTTGCTCAACCATCGCTGCTCATTAACCTTTGTTCATCAATCTAAGCTTATCAATCTGCTCATCAATACTACTGGTCAATATCTTCTAATCATTCTTCGCTTGTCAATCTGCTCATCAACGTTGTTGGTCTTGTACTCATGTACATATCACCATCATCATCAAGAGTATTAGCATGTATGCATCATCATCATCAAGGTCTGTCAAACATCAAGGTCTGAACATGTCATCAAGTTCTGTATATGTCATCTTATAGGGCAATTATGCATCATCATAGGGTATGTGTCATCATAGGATATGCATCATCGTCATCAAGTATAGTGTATAGGAATGCATCATAGTGTATAAGTGTGCAACATTATCATCATGAGGTAAACATCAAGTATCAACAGGTAAGCATCATCATATCATACAGTATGTGTATCAACAAGTGTACCTCATCACCATTGTAGAGTATGTGTTAAGTATGCATCATCATCATCAAGCATACATCATCATCATACTGTATATGTGCATCATCAATTCATCATCTTGGTGTATATCATAAGGTATACATCACTATACACACACCACTATATATTTCACTGTTCATACACCACTGTATGTATCACTGTACATACACTTCACTGTTTGTGTCACTGTTCATCTACCACTGTATATATACATCACTGTTCTATATACTATTGTATATGCATATTGCAACATATCATCATCATATCAACATCATGGTGTATGCATGCACCATCATCATATCATTGTGTATAGGGGAGTGCATCATAGAGTGTTCATCAAAGAGCATAGGAGTGCATCATCACTTTATAGCATATATATCAATATACCACTCTATACAGTCAATACTGTTCACACATTACTATACATACCATTGTATACATTGTCATGCCTGAGTATTCATACATACCTTGTTACTATAGAAGACCCCAAATTCTGGCTGTTAAAAACTTGAAGAGAACACTGTAAGGAGGCTCGGATTCTAGCAGCAGTAACTCCAGACTTTAAACCTCAAACTTGGACTGTAAAAAGGATTGTTCAGACATGAAAAGAGAAGCAGTCATCACATCCAATCCACTGTTAAGCACCCAATCCTCAGATTGTACAAGCTTAAGAACTTGGATTTTAAATTCTCCGTTGAAAACTCGGGACTGTCATAAAAAGGTGTGGTCTGCTACCATCGAGCTTCAACTGTTGACTCCACAATTTCAAAAGAGAGGTCTGCTGCTAACTGTTGACTCCACAACCCCAAAAGAAAGGTCTGTTGCTAATTGCTGACTCGACAACCTTGGGACTGTTCAAGCTTTAAAAACTTGGACTGTAGCATGAAAGATAATCACCCAACAAACTTGGACAGTTCAGGAAGAAGAAACTCAAGACTGTTTATGTTGACATGACCAAAAAATCTCTGTGAAAACTTGGGTCTCTTTCTCCTCTGCTGCTACAAGTTATCTTCCTTACTTCAGCGAATAAGCCTCAGTCCAAACTCCTTCAAACCTTACATCCGTTGACGATGAGTTATGGCAAAAGTTTGGTGTATAAATACTCGTTGAGGAAAAGAGCAACTAGGAGTTTTAGGGTCGACTTCAAGGAGGGTTAAGTATTTTAAATGTTTTTTTAATTATTAAAAAACATGCTTTAATACTTAAGCTTTTAATGGGGTCAATCTTCAAGGGAGATCTAGTATGGCTGCATGCTTCCAAAGGTTGGTGAATTATTAAGTTTATTATTTTATTTATTTGTTAAAGGTCATTCCTTTTGTCAAGATTAGGGTTTTATGTTAGGCAATCACCATATGTAAGGGTGTCCTCTACTTATCAAGGTTGCACCATAGTGCCAAGAGCCCCATCCTCATGACCATCAAGGTATCAAATCTGTGGGTCCAAGGACTCCCTTTGAACACTAAGACCACCTCACCAACCTCAACAACACTTAGATGACCCTCACCACTTCACCATTCATCCAAGGGATCCAAGGGTCCAAAGGATCATTAACCCACCACCTATGGGAGGCCAAGTCTTTTCCTAGGGTATTAAGACCCCCAAATGACCACAGAATGGGTCATTTGGCCTATTGCAACTTCTTCAACACACCAAGGACACTTGCTAGGGTACTAGGGCATAGGTTGTGGTACTAGGGAATCCAAATAAACAACTGGGGAACCATAGAAACAACTTAGGGGTACTTAAACACTCTAAAGGTGTACAAGGCTTTTTCCATTGTCCCAAGGGCTTCAAGGGCTTCAGATTTGGGCTTGGACAAGGTCCAAAGGTCTTCTTTGACACTGACAACTACTTAACCCTCAGGGGCTCCTCAAGGGGCACGAAGACACACCGACTCACCTGTTGGCATCAATGACAATTTAGTCAACGGATAGTTGTCAATCCTTGAGTACCATGCTCCAGGTTCCTGCTCGAGCCCATAAAGAGCTCTCTGCAACCTGCATACATGAGACCCCTTGTTCTCCATCTCGAACACCTCGAGTTGTTCAATGAATACCTCCTCCACAATGACTCTGTTGAGAAAGGCAGTATTTACATCCATCTGATGAACATGCCAACCCATCTCTGCTACTAATGATATGATAGTCCGAATAGAAGAATATCTGGCAACAGGGGCAAAGGTCTTCTCATAGTCAATACCTTCCTTCTGTGAAAACCCCTTTGCCACGAAGTGCGCCTTGTACTTCTCCAGGCTTCTGTCTGCTGCATGCTTTACCTTTTAGATCCATCTGGATCCAACCACCCGTTTTCCGTCTGGCCTTGGCACAACCTCCCACACCTGGTTTTTCATGATGGAGTCATACTCTTTAACCATACCTCTAGCCACACATCATGTTGTGCAACCTCCTCGAAACTGGAAGGTTCGGAGTTTATCAACTCCCTCATCAATGCCATATAGATAAGTCTATCTGGTGGTTTGCTCCTTCTCATGGAGCTCTGTGGAAGACTCACCTGCCTGGAATCCTGAACTGTGAACCTAAACCACTTAGGTCGTGTCCTAGTGTCTACCTGTTGCGGCTGCTTGATATCCTCCTCCTGCTGCGGCTCATCCTCCAAGTCAATGACCAAAGGATTCTGTCCACCTGACCCCCTCTCACTATCAGAACCTGTGTCCTGTGTCTATACTTGTACCTCTACCTGCGGCTACTCCAACTTGACCCCCGAGTCTTGTGTTGGCTGCTCCTGTGCTGGTAAGTCCATAGATCTTTGTAATCCTTTGTCCTCATCAAAGTGGACATCCCTATTCACAATGATCCTCTTGCGAGTCGGAATATATACTCTGTATGCCTTTGAAGTCTCGTTGTAACCAACAAGTAACCCCTTATCCCCATAAGGGTCCAACTTCTTCATAGTGTTGACATGAACGTGACAATAGCAGACACTCCTAAATATGCGTAAATGTTTCACATCTGGTCTAGTGCTTGTGAAGACCTCCTCGGGTCTCTTCCTCCCCAAAGTTGTGTGGGGACACCTGTTCTGAAAGTAAACTGCGATCTTGTATGCCTCGACCCATAGGAATAGTGGCGATCCCTGATCAAATAGCATGGCCTTGGCTACTCCTACCAGTGTCTTGTTCTTTCTCCCTGCCACTTCATTCTGCTGCAAGCTATGAGGAACAATATGCTCCTTCTTGATCCCCTCCGATGAGCAATACTCCAAGAACTCATTGGAGGTGTACTCACCCCCGTTGTTCGTTCTCAATACTCGAATCTTCCTTCCTATCTTGTTTTCCACGAGAGTCTTGAACTCCTGAAACCGCTCAAAGACCTCTAAGTTGGCCTTCAGGAAATAGATCCAGGTCTTCCCGGAATAGTCATCAATGAAAGTGACGCGGTAACTGTAGCCATTGAACGATTGGACACTCATAGGTCCGCAAACATCTGATTGCACTAAGTCCAAGGTCCCCTTAGACTTGTGCTCACTCTTGGGAGAGGTTTCATGATGTTCTTCCCCAACGCACAACCCTTGCAGTAGTTATGCTTCTCCTCTTGTACCTGAGGAACTCCAATGATTGTCTATCTCAAATACCTCAATACTCCATGGTGTAAGTGTGCCATCCTCCTATGCCACAACTCACCCTAACTGTTGTTGTTGCTGACTAGAGCCTTTGCAGACTCGAAGTGTAGTTTGTACCCCTTCTCGTTACGGATCCCAATCACCTGATCCAAACTCCTGTCTAACCCCTTGGGCCTGATATACACCTTCTAATCTCAGAACTTCACCTGAATGCCCTTGTCCTCCAGGGTGGAAACGGATATGAGGTTCTTGGTCAACCCCGAAACATACAATACGTTAGCAAAATTGAGGGGTTTGCCAAACTCCCTCTGAAACGAAATAGTACCAACTCCCTACGCCTGATACTACACATCATCACCTAGCTCAATGTGGAGATTTAATCGACCCTCCTGCAAGCTCTTGAAGAACATTTTTTGTCCCGTCATTTGACAAGATGCTCCACTGTCAATGTACAAAATGTTGTTGTCGGTGGTGCTTGCCATGCAAGCTATCAAACAAAAGTCATCGTCGAAGTGGAGGCAAAGTGTCCTTGCTTGTGGCAAATAAAACATTTGACTTTGGACATTTCAATGTTCTTCTTACCACCATTCTTCTTATTTGTCTTACCCTTGCTCTTCCCTGCTAGAGCTAGAGCTTCTTCATCCAAATTTGTGAAGCACTGCTGGATGAACCCGAACCTTGACCCATATGGGTCTCCGCTTGCACAAAGTCATCCCACAATCTCTCCTAGTCAGGGAGCTTCCTAGCCACCACACCTTCTACAAAGGTGTCCCATAGCTTCGAAAAGCCATTGAGAGCTATCCGAACTAGCTCTTCATCCTCAGTCTTAGAGCCAATTGCTCCAAGCTCGTCTTTGATTTGTGTGATCCTTGTGAGATAAGGCACCACTCCTTCACCCTTGGTCATCTTGGTACTACATAACCTCTCCTGCAGCACCATCTTTCGGTTTTCGTTCTTACTCTGGTAAAGACCTTCCAAAGCCTTCCACATTTCTAATGTGATCTTCTTCCCGGAAAGGTGAGGGACTATGTGGTCCTTCACCCCATCCAAGATGATCAACATAGTTTTGGAATCTAACTTCTTCCACCTTGCCAACTCTGTCGAATCTGTGGGTGCAACCTTTGTGGAGTCAATGTGCTCCTCTGCATCACTAACATCCAGGATCCTCATGATCATTTCTTTCCATGTAGGAAAGTTTTGAGCCCCTTGGAGTCTATCCTCAACTCTCAACTATACGGCCATAGGGAAGTGTACCTATTGTTAGCACTCAAACTGTACCCAAGGTTGTAGAAGGTAAATCCCAAGGTAACAACAGAACCACTTTAAGAAAGGAAGTTGACTTCTTCCTTTCTAGAGAGGGATCTCTCACTGATTTTTAACAGGGCCAGATATAAAAATAAAATAAAATTCAGATTGTGTTGGTGGTTGAAACAAGGCAAACGTACATTGGGCTATGGAGTCACAAGTATTTTTTATGAATCACAGAACTGTTTACATGGGAAATTCTACAAAGGAAAGATAGTACTCGGTCACAGTAAAAAAGCAGTTTGTTTGGTGATAAAAAAGAAACAAGAAGAGTCCATCAATGTATAGCACCGAAAAGATGAATTCTGCATAAACTTTGGTAAGAAAGATTGATGAATATCTGAATCAATAGCCAAAGCATAACAATATGAATTTTGAAACTATTACACACTCATTCCAGATATGAAAGAACACATAATGGCAAGTTTAACAGGAAAGACATGCACATAAGAAAGAAAATAACATACTGTAACTACGAAATACACAGGAATCTTTGCAACAACAGGCCAGCATTCGGCTCTGTCATTTTATTAATGGCAGGTCTCAAAATACATAACCCAAAATCTGATGGGTTCCAACCCCCCCTCTTCCTTCATAGAGGTTATATTTATAGTGGAAACAGGCTCCCAAGACCAACCTCGAAACAGAGCCAAATTTATTTACCCTAATCAGTAATCAATCCCGCACACATAAAATCCTAACAACTTCTGATCTGGTGGATTCGCCATGATCACAAAACCAAAACAGGAAAACACATTGGGATGCGCGTGGTGGACAAAAATGGAAAAGTAGACACTTGGGCTCAGGCTTGCTAGATGAAAATGACTATTCAGAGCATCTTCTAACGGCTTGCAACAGTTTCATTCCCTACATCTTCAACCAGCGAAATCATTATGGATCGTCAATCTTCATCTTTGCTTAGATCCTGACCGTTGAAATATGCACCATCGCATTCCATAAAGTGACCTTTGCATCTTCGGTTTTCGAGCGCGATATCCAATGGGAAGGGGACACGTCATTTACACATGTTTCTCATCGCGCAGGGCCTCTCCGACTTTGAATGTGCAAGTATCTCAGTGAAATCAATCTCCACTGTAGATCTCCTTCTAACTTTGATCCGAGTCGTTGAAAAACTGTGGGGTCTACCCAATCTCGCATATCGGGAGATCTACTTATCTTATGCACATGTTTCCCTTTTCCGCACCGTCGAACTCAGGCAGACACTTTCTTAGTTGTTGAAATGAGATCAAGCTGCGGGCCAGCAGAAAGCAGAAAGCGGGATTTTTGTTTTTCTACGACCAAACTTCTGCCTTTTCCGCTTTCTGCCCTTCCGATTCTGCCTTTTCGTTGATAGATCATGCCGGACCATTGATCTTATGCGGAAGCTTTTCGAACCGTTGATCTTGTGGATCGTGGAATGCGGAACTTCAACTTCTTTGAAGTTCAATTTTTCTCTTTCCGCTCTTGCCTTTCCAAACCGTTGATCTTTGCGGGAGCTTTTTGGATCGTTGATCTTGCGGATAGCGAAAAGCAGAAATACCAACTTTATAACCAAATTTTGGCCATTTCCGCTTCTGCCCTTTTACTTCCGCCTTTTAACTTCCCACTTTTTCTGGGTCGTTGATTTATGTGAAAGCTTTCTGTGACCTTCAGATCTCGGACTGCGGAAAGCGGAAATCGGATTTACCATTTTTCACCACCGAGTTGTCTTTTCCGCTCTTCCACTCCCGATTTTTCGTTGGCGGAAATAATTTGTGGCCTTTGATCTTCTCTGCTACGTATCCAAGCCGTCCATTCCCTGCAGAGCTTTATTAACATTCTTTAAGGTCTTATGATATGAAGATTTACAGGCCTTATCCTTTCTTTCATTGATCTGATCCCTTACCAACCACTTAGCCCAAAAATAGTGCTAACACCTGTGCCCCCGATCTATCAATACTGTTGTTGTTTCTCAGATTTAGCTCAACAGAGCTTTGATACCATGTAAATTTCCTTAAAACTCAATCTTGAGCTACATAGTATATGTTTAATTTTATTACTGGTAACTACACATGACTTTCTTTACAAGTAATGCAGCGGAAAATAAATACTGAGAAACATATAACAATAACACCAATAGAGACACAATATTTTTGGGTTTTTTTGGGTATAGAAGCCCCCAAAAAAACGCAAGATGGTAAAGTCAGTGCAGCAGTCAGATAAGAAATTTTATTATGAAGATATAGAACAAATACAATCCAGTAGATCGATTTACCCAACCTGGCAAAATCGAACCTCTGCAAATCACTAAGAAAACCCCACAAATCAGTACGGCCTTCTACGCAACTGTACGGAATCCGTACGGTCCTAAGTCGGCTATACGGAATCTGTAGAGGTACTGTACGACCTCCCTCTTAGCGAGTTCGTACGGCCCTATGCTTTGTCTGATCAGTCTGGGAATCCTTCAGATGAATGCTCCTCAGTCTTCTCTGCAAACTTCTTCCTCTAACTTTTATGTTTGTCTGTGTGTGTGCCCTCTCCACCAAATCTCCTTTTAACTCAATGGCGAAGCGAAAAGCCTAACTCTCACTATGGATCAATGGATTAGATCCTCCGATGAGATCAATGGCCAAGATTAGATTAGCCATCATATAAATTATTTTCACTTTAACTTTATAATAATAAAAGTGACTCCATTAAGTCAATTAATAATTAGATCACTTAATGTACTTTCCTAAGTCTAAACTTTGGAAAATCACATTAACACATTTGGCTTTTTGCTTTATGTCTTCTAGCATGCAAGGACACATGCAATGATAGAAGACATTTCTTGTTGCCACTTTCTAACAAGACACACAAGACAACATGGGGTCTATCTAATACAGAGGTCAAAGTGGGGGAAAGCTCGTCAATCTCATAGGTTCAAGTCATAAGTTAGGAATCAAATCAAATGGGTGAGAGAAATGGATGAGTGGAAACTGTGAAAATTGATGCCAAACATAGCACAAGTATGGTTAAGTATGCATAAGGTAGGCAATACTAATGAGTATATGCAAAAATCTTTAACATTCAAGACCATAGACCCACTTGTAGTAACGAGTCTATAATATCAACCAGAAAACATCTCCATTGTACATCATCATGCCAAGTTAAAGTTATTAAGATGAGTAAGAAAGACAAAGGATAGCACCCAAATGCAACATATAAACCTGTTCAGTCATATACCTATCTCTGATAATACCTCTGAAGAACACCACTGAATGCATCGGGGCAAAGGAGATATACCAGCTGCCTGCTCTGCTACTCTGCTAAGTGAACCATGGCTAAACCAAAATCATCTCCATGAGGTCATGCTGGGCTAAGTATTGACAAGGAACTCTGGAATGTTGGTCAATAGGCTCTGGCTAGCTCAAGAGAAGACCCTGTTGCTGATGATCACCGATAAGCTGCCCATCACTGTAAAGGATTGGCACTAATGTTATCAGAACCAGACCGGTCATCAAACCGGCAGAGCCCAAAATGTGAACCTCATCGAAACTGGAAAAAACGGTAGACCGGAAAATACATAAAATATTCATATTTTGTAAAAAAACATATATATTCGTGTGCATACATATGAATCCAAACCAATAATACATAAATATGCAAAGTTTCTCATATATTTAGCAAGTACATGTGCAAATAACCAAAATAGCACCGAGTGCAATACATTACTGGAGTTCTGAACCAAGACACATCAACAAAGAGGCACTAAATAGAGGGTGGGGGGAGTCTTTAAATAGCACCACAATGGGATTAGGGTTAGTTTAGGTCCTTTAGATTAGGCATTTTTTTTTAAATTTGAGTTTCGTAGGTGCTTTGATGATTGTCGTACGACACAGTATGGACTGGTTGGTTCTGTACAGAACCAGTCAAAACCGGTCAGTTCAGCAGTTTTGGCCCAGTTTCGTACGGAACCGGCCCGTTCGGGGGTGGTTCGTGTCAAAATACCGGCCCAGGCAGTTCAGGCACCGGATTGGACCAGAAAACCTTCTAAACCAGTCGGACCGGTTCCAGTAACACTGATTGGCACTGAACTATGACAAAATATGGCCTGCTGCATCATGGTAGCTCCAGCTATTATGTGTGTGATAACAGGACCTCCATCCATCAAGGGGTAGTTAGCAAAGCCACCAAGCCAACATTTCTTGAAATGAGAACCAAGAGGACTTGCCATGACCTGTCCAAGGGTCATGAGCCCTGCTAAACTAGCACTTTTACATAAGCAAGCCCCAACTTGACCTTTACAATGGCAAAAAAGACCCCCCTCTTTGGCACATATGGTATGGTGCACTGCGAACGATCTGGAGGGTAACAGTTCATTATTGAAATCATCGAATTGGGCTCACTGCTACTTTGGACCAACAACAACCCCTAAAATGTAAAAACATACTCATATACTTTGCAAAGAATATAAAGCTCCCTCTGTAATTTTTCCTAATGTTAATATTTGCAAAAATTTGTAAAATAAGAAGTTGACTTGTTTTACACTTCACTTGTCTTATAATCATCTTATGTTTTTTTTATGGCACCTTCTCGTTCGACCTGTCTCATGTTCGCACCTGTATTTAATTTAATACTACTACCTTCTTGGACCTTCGATTCTGATCGTCACTTCAAAGTTTGAAGTTCAAACCAGTTGCTCCTTAATCCTCACATCAGAGCGGCATCCAGTCATGGTCATTGAACATCATCTTCTTCCTCTTCAGTGACCATGCATGTCCTCAAACATGGCTTTAATACCACGGTAAATTTGCAAAAGAGAGAAATTATTGAGGAAATAAATGCAATGCTTGAATATTATTGTAAGTCGCATTAAATAATGGAGATGATGTCTCATACTCAAGCAATTATTGATGATTGGGAATACTTTATCATGTTATGTTATTTGTTTACATTAATATTACATCACGTGGTAATTTTATAGCCTAACACCTAACAGTAAATGGTCATTAATTCTATCATATATTTGCATTTAAAATTTTCTTAATCCCATATAATTACATGGGATTTGATATTGTAATATTCATGCAAGTTCAATTTGTAAGCATTACATTGGTAATGATCAAGCATGGAATTGATCAACCAGCACAACCAGACTCATCCAAAGGTGATACAAGAATCACTACTTGCATCACAAACCATCACATGATTGTGATCATACGGAAGTTTCCTTCGGTGAGTTGGGAACAGGAACTGTGCTCACTTACTGTGGCCTTTTATTTACACCTTTGCTAGCTTCCATACCAGAGTAAGCTATGTAATATAAATCATACGTAAATGGAGCTAGTCTCCATTATAACATTATTTCTTTCACTGCTAAACTGCTATTATGTTTAAATCAGAAGAGATTTTGGTTTATAATGAACCAGTTAAGTTTCGGGATAGCCTAATTGCATGATTTCACAACTGATCTTTTAATGCTTATTTTTTATTTGATCCCAAATTGTACAGCTAATTTGACACTGTTACATGTATCTTTTTATTTAACTGGAGAAATTTATGTTATGTTTCCTTTTGGCATTCAGGGTTGCAATGGAACTTACTTTTGCCCATTTGAAGTTTTTAAGGTAAAGATTCAATACTGTGGTTTTTGGTAGAAAATTTGGATTGTTTTAAATTTTCTAATCGATATGACTGATAGAAGTTTCCACGATGCAGGAGAGAGTTGCAGGACCACATCTGAAATACACATTTGAATCATTGTGTACCGTTAAGGTTGCACATCCAGAATGCCCCTTAACTTGTAGGATATCTAGGCTTTTCCAGTGGTTATTTTTAAGAAAGGAATACAAGCTCCATTCTTGTGAAGATAAATATGAGTTGTGATTGTTTCAAGAAATGGGTACAAGTTTCATTCTTGTGAAGATGAACATGAGTTGTGGCCCTTTTAAGGAAGAGATACAAGCTCCATTCTTGTGAAGATAAAAGATGAGTTGTGATTGTTTCATTTCACGATTTAGGAATCTTTGAAGTTAAGAAATTTTAATATCATTATTGTTAAGCTTATTTGCAATTTTATCATCTTAATCTCAACTATTAATACGCTAATAAAACATTAGGAAATATCAAGTATTTTTCAGTGAACTTCGAAAAAGAGATTTTGTGTACACTTCAATTTCAGCATTGCTGAGGAACCGTGGAGTTAGCATGGATGCAAGAACATTTCTCTTATTTTGGTATGGTTTGCTATAATCTTGACTTTTGTGCAATTTGGACCACATGGGTGCAAGAACATTTCTCTTATTTTGTTATGGTTTGCTATAATCTTCACTTTTGTGCAATTTGGACCACATGATATTGGAATTTGGAATTTCTTTATCAATATAGCTTATGAGATTTTACATTTTTTTGAATTTTAAGGCTTGGTTTAGCTGGGTTGATCAAATATAAGAGATCAAATATAAGACTTTGGTGCAATTTGGACCACATGATATTCGAATTTGGAATTTCTTTATCAATATAGCTTATGAAATTTTACATTTTTTTGAGTTTTAAGGCTTGGTTTAGCTGGGTTGATCAAATATAAGACTTTTGTGCAATTTGGACCACATGATACTGGAATTTGGAATTTCTTTATCAATATAGCTTATGAGATTTTACATTTTTTTGAATTTTAAGGCTTGGTTTAGCTGGGTTGATCAAATATAAGACTTTTGTGCAATTTGGACCACATGATACTGGAATTTGGAATTTCTTTATCAATATAGCTTATGAGATTTTACATTTTTTTGAATTTTAAGGCTTGGTTTAGCTGGGTTGATTAAATATAAAACCAATATGGAAACTTCTTTGTTTGGGTTTCTTCGTTTATGTTATTTACATTGACAAATTTGTCTTAGAACTGAAGTCTACATTGACCCATGCTTTCTAAAAAAGTGGCTTTTAATAGCAATTCTGGTTTTGCAAGAAATGTTAAAATTGTAGTAATTATAAAATTCTTTGAAATGGTAATTAAAACTTAAAATTGCACATACAATTACTTCAAAGGAGATGAGATCATGCCATGATAAAGAAAGAGTGTCAATATCTTTCAAGGAGATGAGATCATGCAATAATAAATAAATAAAGTGTCAAATCTCTCTCAAGGAGATGAGATCACACCATGATAAAAAAAAGTGTCGGTATCTGTCATAAAATCTTGAGATCACGCCATGATAAAAAAGAAAGTGTTAGTATCTGTCATTTTTTTTATCACTGATTGTCACTAATATCCAAAATAACAACCAAATTTCTTTTTGACGATGTTTGGTGTTCAGATTTATATAAGCATCATTTATTATGAAAATCTTAAATCAATAACACATTTTTTTGGCATGTGCAGGTTAGTGAAAAAAGAAATTCAACAATCATAAACTTTTATCTACATGTAATAAACTTAAAGAATTCAAATACATGATGTAAAATGAATAATAAACTTTTAAATGCAGTTTACTCCAAATTCTAAATAGAAAAAGTTATAAATATTTGTCACTAATATCCAAAATAACAACCAAATTTCTTTTTGATAATGTTTGGTGTTCAGATTTACATAAGCATCATTTATTATGAAAATCTTAAATCAATCACATTTTTTTGGCATGTGCATGTTAAAGAGAAAGAAATTCAGGAATCATAAACTTTTATTTACATGTAATAAACTTAAAGAATTCAAAGAATTCAAATACATGATGTAAAATGAATAATAAACTTTTAAATGCAGTTTACTCCAAATTCTAAATATAATAAGTTATAAATATATTATAAAATAATGATAATAAAACATCATAACAATAGCATTTGAATTTACTAATAAATATTATAGTCATCACCACAACACAACACAAAAAGCTTTTAACAATTGTACTGGAGTTTATATATTTTATTGACATCTAAATAAATTGCCTTCTAGATATAGTCCAAAAACAAAGATATAAAATAGTCTTCCATGATGTATAAGCAAGTGTGTGCACATGCGTACACACACACACACAATATATATGTGTGTGTGTGTGTGTGTGTGTGTGCGCACTTGCTTATACATCATGGAAGAGTATTTTATATATTTGTGTTTGGACTGTATATATATATATATATAATGGTTATTTACATACAAATTCAAAACACTTAAGATTCCAACATATGTTTCTCAAGCTTTTTACATAGATATTCAAGAGGTGTTTTAAGGATTTGAGTTATTGATGATTTATAGAAGTTCTTAAAGAATTTGGGATACTTTTTTAGATGTTGTGTGTCATTTATTTTATAAATAGATGTGTCAATGTAGAAGTTGAAGTAATTTTTGGCATAAAAAAATCCACGTAGATAAATAAATATATGGTTGGTAGTAAATAAATGAGTTATTGTAACAATTGCTTGCGACATTTTGTATAAACATACGTAGAATGGTTCTATATGTAAATAGACATCTTCTATATGTGTCATTTGAATATTATTATTATTATTATATGTACTTTACATTTGTTACTTTACCTTCGTCATTAAAGATACTTTGTCTTAGAAGCATAATGTGGAAAAGGTTAAATCACCATCTTTGCATGTAAAGCTCTCACTTGATATTTTGTTTCTCATGTTGTCATAGTTAAGAAATAACTAATTGTGAGCTTTAATACTATGCATGTAATGCTCTCACTTGATGTTTTGTTTCTAATGTTGTGATAGTTAAGAAATAACGAATTGTGAGCTTTGAAGTATTATATAGAATCGTTATATTGTTGAAGGGTCAATCCACCCTAATTTGAAATTTGTGGAATTGTGCATTTATAGGGTGCATTTGTGAAATTTGTGGAACTTTTTGTATGGTGGTTCCAAGTATGACTTCTATTTTGAAATTCAAGTGTATTAATATTCTTTGGAACACAACTTGACATTGTCTTAAGTAGTGATGATGTATTGATAGGTTAAGCTATAGGATCTTGTGACCATCTGTGTAATATGATCTTTCTTATTTATAATTTTAGTGTTTGCTTGATTTGATTTTTGTATTGTGTTCTTCGTATACTTGTATTGTTTTGTTAATCATGTTAAAGTATTGTAACTTCGAAAGATATTCCAGATGTATTGATTGTATTCCTCCATCAGGAGAAGAGTTTGGTCATGTAAGAGTCGTTGAAAGAATCAATGTAAACCTTTGGATGTAAGTCGGGTCAATAGTACCCAAGTGTAATAATAATAAATATTATTTTTGGTGTCTTGCTAGACAAGTCGACCATGTTAGGTCCTAGGTCAAGTCAAGTGACAAATATAAATAGGGAGTCACTCCCCTTCATTTGTACATACTCACTCAAACAAGTTTGCAAGAGAGAGAAGAAAAAGTGCGCCAGAAAGAAGAGAGAAGCAGTTGTCTGGGTTTTACACTACTATGGTTGAATTCTATATTGATGAATTTTTGCGGGGTTTTCTCCCTTGTGGTTTCCCTGAGGAAAATCTTTGTGTTCTTTGTGTTACTACGCTTGTTGTTATTTCAGTGATCCTACTTATGAAAATTGTTTTAAGATATCATCTAAGGAATTAAGAATAACTTATCATGGTATCAAAGCCACCCTGAAAGGACACACTACACAGTTAGGGTTTATTACTCCGAACAAATCCCTTGACAGATCAACCAGAAGAGAGGGTTCACTCAACTCGCCCCATAAGGGCACAACTTTTTGTGAAAACAGAACTGAATTCCAAGAAGTTTTAGTTTTGGACCAAACACTACTGTTGGGAAGAACTAGGGCTTTAGCTTTCTTGAGACTCCATCATCAATCTCATAAAAAGCAAGATACAATCTAGCTTTCCCTAGGAAGGCACATCTTTTCCATCACTCGGCCCTGCCAGTGATCTCAACTCAAAAATTAGGGTATCTACATCAAACCCTAGGTCATCCCGAAGAAGGTCATCCAGAAGTTGTATTCATCAAGTACTACTTCTAACTTCGTTTGAAGTTCTCATTCTGTTAAAATATGACAAAGAGTACCAAGCTAGATGGGAAGCCTGAGGGTGCTAAAAACTTCAGAGCATGGAAGTATCGGATCATGCTCATCCTAGAAGAAAATTATCTAGAAGGATTTATAAAGGAGGAAGTGGCAAAACCAGAAGAAGTTGAAGCTGAGTCCAAATACAAGAAGGATATTATCAAGGCTAAGAGGATCATAGCTAACTCCATCAAAGATAACTTGATTCCTCTAGGATAAGAGGATCCTTAAGGAGGACACCAAAAGAAATGTTTGATCCTCTATCCGACTTATTTGAAGGAAGAAACATCAATAGAAAGATGACCTTGAGGAATCACCTCAAAAGTGTAAAGGCTCAAAAGTCAAAAACCATGCAATCATATTTCACAAGAGTAGCTCAAATCAAGAAGCAGTTGGAAGCTATTGGTGATATGGTTGAAGAAGCAAAAATTGTAATAACCACTTTGAATAGTCTTCCAAGAGATTGGGAATCCTTTATTCGGGGAATCTGTTCAAGAAAATTACTAACCAAGTTCCAACAGTTATGGGACGAATGTGTTCAAAAAGAAGAAATAACAGAAGCCATAGAAGAGAAGGTAAATGAAAATGAGGATCAAGCTTTGGCAATCCAAACCAAAGACAAGAACAAGAGAACGAGTTATGACCATCCTCCTAGAAAGACTCGATGGTTTAAGAAGTCCAAGAAAGACTTCTCAAATTATGAATGCTTCACTTGCCATAAGATGGGACACATTGCTATAAATTGTCCCATGAAGGCAGAACGAGTCAAGAAGAAGAAAACATTTTAGGCCCATGCTATTGAAGACAATGATCAAGAAGATGAGGAAAGAGTTAAGGAAAATGAAGATTCATGTGAAGAATATGTCTTGATCTCTACACTCACAGGGTCACTCTCACTAGGGAACGACACCTGGCTAGTAGATAGTGGTGCCTCCAAGCACATGACAGGTTACAAGGACTCACTCTCATGTCTTGTACAAAAGGATTCCCCACACAAAGTAATGCTTGGAGATGACTACCGATATCCCATCAAAGGAATGGAACAAGCCTCCTATAAGTTGGACTCTAGAAAGTCCATGGAAATGAAGGATGCCATGTATGTCCCAAGACTAAAGAAGAAACTTTTTTCTATCTCAGCCTTAGATAAGAAAGGGTTCAGAGTTTCTTTTGTGGATGGAGAAGTTCCCGTGTGGACAAAAGGAAAAACTGTAGATTATGCAGTAGTGATTGGAGTTGAAGAAGGAGGACTCTACATATTAAAGGGACATGTAGATTCAACATTGATGACTAGTACCATAAGCCCATGTGAGCTATGGCACAGAAGGCTTGCTCATATACATTACAAAGCATTGCCAAGTGTGAGGAAGGTTGTGACAGGTTTATCGGAGATTCAGATAGATCATGAAGGAGTGTGCAAAGGATGTGCACAAGGGAAGAATATTAAGAACGCTTATCCAAACAGTGACAGCAAAGCAAAATGGATCTTAGATATTATTCATTCAGATATATGTGGACCAATGCAAACTATTTCATTAAGCGAGTATGTTTACTCTGCTTCATTTATTAATGACTACTCCCACAAAACTTGGATATATTTTCTGAAGAAGAAGGATTAAGTGTTTGAAAGGTTCAAAGAGTTTAAGGCCCTTGTAGAAAACCTCTCTGAAAAGAGGATCAAGATCTAAGATCAAATAATGGAGGATAATTCACGTCAAGTGAATTCAACGAGTACTGCAAGGACGCTGGGATTAAGAGGGAGCTAACTATTCCCTACGATCCACAACAAAATGGTGAAGCATAAAGAAAGAGTAGATCTATCATGGAAACTGTAAAATTCATGATCTATGATCAAGATCTACACATGTACCTATGGATAGAAGCAACCAGAACAACAGTATATGTTCAGAACATAATTTCCCACAGTACCCTTGGAACAGGACTCCAGGAGAGATGTTTACCGGAGAAAAACCTGAAGTCGGTCACCTAAAGATATTTTGTTGTTTGATAAACATATACATTCCCAAGGAGAAAATATCAAAGCTAGATCCTTCAGGAAAGAAGCAATTGTTTGTAGGATATAGTGAGAAGTCAAAATCTTATCGAATCTATATCCCATGATATCGTCAAATTGAATTAAGCAGATATGTCACCTTTGATGAAGATACAACTTTCAGAAAATCAAAAGGAAGATGAAGAGGAGCATGAAACTCCCAAAGCTGCAGAAGGTCCTAAACCAGTTAGGAACAAAGAAGAAGAACATATGCATGAGGATCATGACATGACAGAACGTCAGAGACCTGAAGAATTTCCCAATGAAATGATCTCACATAAGGGAAGACCTGCCTAGGCTCGTGAAGTAATCGAAGAAGCAAAAAGACATGGTGTCCTAGAAGGAACCATCAGAGAAAGAAAGAAGCCAAATCTATACCCTAGTTATGTAGCTTTGATGTGTGATCTCGTTGATAAAGAGCCAACATGTTTTGAAGAAGCAACAATGCAAAAGGAGTGGGTCGATGCAATGGTTGATGAATACCAATCCATTATAAAGAATGATGTATGGAAAATAGTACCAAGACCAAAGGACAAGTCATTGGTATCCTCAAAATAGATCTTCAAGACAAAGCACTCAGCATATGGTAGTACAGAGAAGTACAAGGAAAGATTCGTAGC
The DNA here is from genome assembly GCA_001517045.1 of Pseudotsuga menziesii. Lineage (NCBI taxonomy): Eukaryota > Viridiplantae > Streptophyta > Pinopsida > Pinales > Pinaceae > Pseudotsuga > Pseudotsuga menziesii. Next base: position 83,878 of record LPNX011122562.1, read on the forward strand.
TCGCGTATTCTTCCAGAAGGAAGGAATCGACTATGAGGAGACCTTTACACCAATAGCTAGGTACACCTCAATTAGAACCATCCTTTTTCTTGGCATCCAATATGAAGTGAAAATTACATCAGATGGATGTAAAGACAACTTGTCTGAATGGCTTGATAGAAGAAAAAGTATGTATCGAACAACCGCAAGGTTTCGAGACTGATGATCAAGAAACTCATGTATGTAAACTCAAGAAGGAATTGTATGGGTTAAAGAAAGCACCCAGAGCATGATACGGAAAAATCAATCGATTCTTGATGAGTTTGGGCTTTACCAAGAGTAAAGCATATTCCAACCTCTAATATAAAGTTGAGGGTGATGGACTTATGATATCAGCATTGTATGTAGATGATCTATTCTTAACAGGAAATTTAATCGCATCAACGAATGTAAGAAGAAACTCATTGTAGAATTTGAGATGAAAGACCTTGGAATGATGCACTATTTTCTAGGTCTTGAAGTATGGCAAAATCCAGACGATATTTTCCTAAACCAGGGAAAATATGTAGTAGAAATCCTAAAGAGATTTGGGATGATAGATTGCAAGGCTATGACTACTTTGATGAAAACAAATTTGAAAATATTAAATGATGACACTTTGGAAGCAGTGGATGCCACCTTATACAGACAGATTATTGGTTCTTTGATGTACTTAACCAATAAAAGACCAAATATATGTTTTGTTGTAAACAATCTGGGTCAATATATGGTGAATCCCAAACATATTCACCTAGTAGGAGAAAAACATGTGATGAGGTATCTAAAGGGGACTTTAGACTATGGTCTCAGATATGCATCAAATTGAGAGATCATATTACATGGATTTACATATTTAGATTGGGTAGGAAGTGTCAAAGATAGAAAGAGCACTTCAGGATGTTTTAGTTTGGGATCAGCCATGATCTCATGGTACAATATAAAGCAATCCAGTATTGCACTTAGCACGACAGAGGGTGAAAACATTGCAACATGTTCATCCTGTAGTGAAGCAGTATGGCTTCGAAAGATGTTGACATGATTATTTGATGCAGAGATAGATGTTATCGATATCCTTTGTGATAATCATAGTTGTATTAAGTTGACATAAAACTCGGTGTTTCATGTCAGGTCGAAACATATCGAAGTTAGATATCATTACATTTGAGATATGGTATAAAAGGGAGCTGTAAAGTTCAAGTATGTTCCTACAGAGGAACAAGTGGTAGGTGTGTTGACTAAGCCTCTATCTTGTGTAAAGTCTGAATACTTTCGAGACAAGCTTGGCATAGTCCGAAAGGACCTCCCTTGAAAGAGGGGGTGAAGGAAGATGGTAGAAGGATGCAGCGGTGGTAGCTCAACCTATAGTAGGGTAAGTCTAGCTAGGCTTGTTGGCCCGAAAGGGTTAGTAAGTCAGACGAGGACTATTGATCCTAGAGGGATTAGTATGTTTGGCTAGGCATGTTTAGCCTAAGAGGGTTAGTAAGCCAGAACAAGGCTTGTTGGTCCCCAAGAAGATCCATCTGTTTGACTAGGCTTGTTGACTCGAAAGGGTTAGTAAGTTAGACAAAATGCTCGGATGGATATACCATAGAATTGGGCCAAGATACTTCTACAAGATAGTTAGAGGGCCAGATGTAGTTTCAGTATTCCTATACTGATGTAGCAGGTTCGGTATTTTCATATTGATGTTGTTGAGATGATTGTTGAGATCGTTTCAGTATTCCTATACTGATATGGCAGGTTCAGTATTTACATACTGATGATTTTTTAGATGATTGACGAGATAGTTTCAGTATATCTATACTGATGATGATGTTGTTTCAACATTTTTATGTTGGTGATGATGATGTTCCAGCATCTCTATGCTGGTGATGCAAATGACGATCTAGCATATATTGATGATATTGTTTTAGCACTAACATGCTAATGATGTTGTTGTTATTCCAGTATTTACATATTGATGTTGCAAATAATGTTTCAGTATTTACATTGATGTTGCCGATGATGTTTCGGCATTTACATACTAATGTTGCAGAAGATGTTCCAGTATTTGCATACTGATTTGGAAGAAGATGATTCAATATTCACATACTGATGTTGCAGAAGATGCTCCAGTATACACAGAATATGATTCAGTATCCGTATACTAATGTTCCAGTATCCACATACTGATGTGAGAGAAGATGATCCAGCACACATAGAAGATGATTCATTATTTACATACTAAGGTTGCAAAAGATGATCCAACTGAAATCGATGATGAAGATGTATGATGGTGTTCCAAAACTTCCTATGACATATAGAGACTCACCAGTCAGATGTATAGTTGTGGTAGTAGTTTCTACCTTGGTTGAATACCTTCCTAGTTAAGAGGGAGTGTTAAAGTATTGTAACTTCGAAAGATATTCCATATGTATTGATTGTATTCCTCCATCGGGAGATGAGTTTGGTCACGTAAGCTTCATTGAAACAATCAATGTAAACCTTCGGATGAAAGTCGGGTCAATACTATCCAAGTGTCATTATAATAAATATTATTTTTGGTGTATTGCTAGACAAGTCAACCATGTTAGGTCCTAGGTCAATTCAAGTGACAAATATAAATAAGGAGGCACTCCCCTTCATTTGTACATGCTCAATCAAGCAAGTTTGCAATAGAGAGAAGAACAAGTGCACCTGAAAGAAGAGAGAAGCAGTTGTCTGGGTTTTACACTGCTCTGGTTGAGTTCTATACTAAGGAAGTTTTGTGGGGTTTTCTCCCTTGTGGTTTCCCCAAGGAAAATCTTTGTGTTCGTTGTGTTACTGTGCTTGTTGTTCTTTCAGTGATCATACTAGTGAAAAAGAAAAAAAAAACTTAACAAATCATTGAAATTTTATTGGTAGAGACACTTGGATTTGCTAAGGTTTTTGAGTTTTTGATTTGTATTTCAACATCAAATTATATCTCTACTTTAACTAGATGTAGTTATTTTCTTTACCAAACAATGAATCTTAGTTACTTTTCCTTGTGTGTACTTTTCATTTTCTAGTTTCTTTATTTGTGCAATCAAGTTTTGACTATATTTCTTAAGAGAAGAATTCTCATCATCTTGATTAGCAAAGTATTTTTATGAAGAATGATGTTTGGTTTCGTGTATTTATTTATTTATTTATGCACTTATTTAATAACTATTTTTCATGGAACTTTCTTTTTAAAATTGTAATTTCACATTATGAGAAGCAAGGTCACCCTAATATATAAATAAAACACCTTGGTGACAAGCTTATATATGATCATTTTCAATGTTTCATTAAGAGGCTTTGTGAGTACTTTTTTTCAAAGTATTTTTAATATCTTTGGGATATCCTAATCAAATTCACAAACCCTACACTAAAGGATCACCTTTGATACACCTTCAATTTTCTTTAAACATGACTACCTTCTAATAGGAAAATTGTGAGAAAGCAAAATCATGTTTAAGATGAAAATCCTCAATGTTCCCATTCACAATGAACATAGAACTAACATCTTTTCTACCCATAGTTGTAAAATCGAATTACGTTCTGAAATGAACATAGAACTAACATATTTTCTATGTAATATCAAATTAGGTTCTGAAATTATAACCCGTAGTTGTTAGTTGTAAGTTCTTTATTTCATATTATTTCTTATAAAAAAAATATTTTATTATACTTAGTTCTCAATTTAATAATTGATTGAATAAGTCAATGTCATTGTAATTATGTCATTTAAACAAATAATAATGTTAATAATTTTTTTCTTAAATAGTCCCATCAATCCCCTCAATCTTTAATAAAGTCGGGGGCATTTTTTTATAACCGTGACAAAATTTTCCTCTGTTTCCATGTTAAGCTTCATTTTATTTTCTCTTTTAAATAGCAACAATCTTAATTAACTTCATCATTTTACTCTCACAATGAATTCAATTTATACATTGTGAACATTAATAACTAAGAAAGTGATAGTGTGGCGATATTACTACGAGTGCAAATTTCTTTGTTTATATTCCCATTCGAATTGAAGTTTGAAACCTTTTACTCTTATTGACTTACAAAATGGATACCTTGTAACTTAAAATAACCACTTTAATAATATGAATATCCTTAGATTCTTAATTATTTTCCTTTGTTTGATGATTAAAAGTAGGATATGAAGAGCACGCATGACTCTTGGTTGTGCAATTTATTTCTATGTGCCCCTACCGAGAATGAAGGGACATATTGTAGATTGGAAAAGAAGTATAGTTGTGTTGTTGTGCAATTTATTTTTATGTGTCTCACCGAAAAATACCTGAACTTTAAGCAAGCTGAAGATAGTCCTTGAATCCTGCTCCTGTAGCCTTGCCTCTCCCTCATCTGAGCCTTGATGCCAATTCGGATGATCCACCCTGCCGACCAGTGTTGAACCTGCTAGCCCTAGGAAACCGACGGGTTTTCTAGCCCCCGAGCCCACGTGTCGATAAACCCAATAGCAACTTCCTTGTTTGAGAGTGTAATTCTTCCCTTGGAGTTAACCCCCTCCTCCAGTTTTCTTCCCTCTTCGTTCCATCACCTTCTTTCCTCTCTTCTTCTGTAAAAATTCTCTCCCCCTAAATACTCTTCCAAAACCATCCCCCTCTTCAACCATTCGATCCCCCTCCTTATACCTCCTTCCCCTCCGTTCTTCCACCGCCTCCTTCATATTTAAAATAATAAGTATTATTTAGTTCTTTCTTGGGCAGTTCAACTAGTTCAGGTTATTTAAGACATTCGTTGTACGCAATTAATTTTTCTTGAATTATACAATTCTTCACTCCGGATGAGATGGTGGGAAATTACTAGATGCTTATCCTATTGAATTGAACGTGTAAATTTAAAACATAACCAACTGTCATAAAATTACACCAATATTGTTTGTTTAAGTTTTATGTTGAATGGTAAAATAATGGTAATAATAGTATTGTCAATTATTTATTAATAACTTAATAATAAGTACTTAATAATAAACATTAATAATATACAATAATAATAATAGATAATAACAACAAAATAAAATAATTATTATTATTATTAATCAATAAATAATTAATTGCAGTATTATTATTAATTGATTGAAATGATAACATCGACATGTTTATGTTTATTGTTAAGTCCCCTCGCACATTGATTTTTAAATAAATAAGGTACATTTACAGGTTTAAATAAATCACAATTACGTAGTTAACCCATCCAACTTTTTAATGTTTTTCAATTAATATTTCATACTAGCATGCATGTGTGAGGTGTGCATGCATGGCCAGTACATGCACAGGCTGCACATGTACTATAAACAAAACACCTAAATTCTAGCTGATACAAATAATATTTCACGCAACAAGACAAATATACAGATATAATATGATTTCTTTTGACATTCAGAGTTATTTAACAGTTATGTTCTTATTAATCAGTCAATTAAGATTGGTACCTGCCATCACTAATCCAGTATCATAAATGTCCAACATTCAACAATAATAACTAATATGTCAAACCATCCTAACGTACGTCCGCATCCTCCCTTTCCTTCCTCTGCAAGTACAAAGTGGATGCCAGCTATACTGACCTTCCCACACAGAACCTGAGAGCGGTGGCGTCGGCTAACTAGTGGACCTAGCCTCTCCTAGCAGGGATCCGACCATCGTCATCACAACAATTTGGGGAGCGTGTCTCAGCACTGCCCTCCCACGACCTCGGGTATCAAAGTGACATAGGGTGGGAAATGCATCCATCCCTCTCAACATACTGGGTATATACTCCCTCAAACCATACTGCGTTGCTATCGAGTTTTTTGGTACGTGTAATCGTACCATCGCTTGGAAATTAAGGCTCTCTTCAAGATATGTATTAAGTCATACTTTGCACCACACACTTGGTTATCACATAGCCCATGTACCCTGCAGGTTAGCACTATGCAAACATGCATTCATAAAAATATTAAATCAATAGATGGTCCATATTATCAACATTATTTCCTTTCATCACATAAAATCATGAAATCAATTGCATCATGGATGGGTGCCCATGTACCACATCATACATATCACATCATATCAAGGATTACAATCAAATATATGTTTTTGTTATGAAATAAATGAATCTGATGACGACTACCGCATGGTAATCGCATAAGCACAATAATTTCATATAAATGATAATCATCATAACATCATAATCAAAGCATCTACATAGGCATGTTAATCGTCATAACATCATAATCAAAGCATAAATATAAGCATGATAACATCATAATATCATAATCAGAGCATAATCCTGATAACATCATAACATCAGTAAATAATCACATATAACATGCCAAAATATAGTTTAGGAAGTATAGTTGAGTCCACAGATAATAAGTAAATACAGTGTAATAAGTCTGAGTGATAAATATGTCTGAGTCAAAATATGGGGCACTACATACACCCACCCTTCAGGAAACTTCGTCCCGAAGTTATGGTCAAAATAGTGAGGGAAAATCTCAACGCATAGTCTCTGTGTCCTCCCAGGTAGCAGATCCTGCGCTATACTTGTCCCACTGGACCTTAACTTGGTCCACGTGTCGACTACGGAGCTGTCGAACCCTATGATCGAGTATACGTAATGGTTCAGCCGTGAAGGTTCCCTCGTCCGAGACGTGCAAGTCCTTCCAATGAATCTTGTGAGACTCATCGGCTATGTAATGTCGCAATACTGAAACATGAAATACATTATGAGTCCTATACAAGTGGGGTGGCAGTGCAAGACGATAAGCTACCGGTCTGATTCTTTCAAGAATCTCGAATGGCCCTATAAAGCAAGGTGACAACTTGGTCCCCTTTCCAAACCGAATGGTACTTTTATTCGGTCGGATGCATATAAATACGCGATCCCCTACCTCATAACTTCTATCCGTTCTGTGTGCATTAGCATAACTCTTTAGTCTATCCTGTGCTTCTTTAAGCCACTTCCTGATCTGTACCACTTGCTCTTCCATCTCCTGAAGCAACTCAGGCCCAACTAAAACACGATCCTCCAACCTGTCCCAACCGAGTGGAGTCCTACAAGGTCTCCCATACAATGCTTGGTATGGAGGCATACCAATGGAGCTGTGATGACTGTTGTTATATGAAAACTCCACTAGAGGAAGATATTTCTCCCACTGTGTTTGCTGATCCATAACATACATCCTAAGCATGTCCTCCATCACCTGATTCACCCTCTTTGTTTTCCCATCTGTCTCGGGATGATAAGCTGAGCTTAAGTTCAGCTGGGTCCCAAATGCTGACTGCATGTTTGTCCAAAATATGGAGGTAAACTTAGGGTCTTGGTCAGAAATTATCTTCTTTGGAACTCCATGAAGGCGTACAATTTCATTTATGAATAGCCTTGCTACATCCATCACCTCATAAGTGTCTCTCACTGGAATGAAGTGGGCACTTTTGGTCAGTTTGTTGACCACCACGAGTATATCATTATGTCTCGAGGATGTGAGGGGCAATCCCACAACGAAGTCCATGGAAATGAATTCCCATTTAGTCTCAGGAATATCATGAGGTTGTAAGAGACCGGCTGGGTGTTGATGATCTGCCTTGACTTGCTGACAGTCTAGGCATTTCGAAACAAAATCAACTACATCGCTCTTCATACCATCCCAGAAGAAGAGCTTCTTCATGTCTGCATACATCTTCTTCACTCCAGGGTGCGCACAATAATGTGCCCTATGGGCCTCTCTAAGGATTGCTTCCCTAAGATCACCTTCCTTAGGGATATACATCCTCCCTTGGTACCGCAGCAACCCATCTTCCTCGATATGGTACCCATAATACTTCGACTCACCCTTCTTCCCACTCTGAATATTTGAGGTTACCTTTATATACCAACCATCTCCCAAGAGTTGTTCGAGCACTCTCTCCTTCAAATCCACTCTCAAGGGGATTAAGGAGAAAATCCTTGGCCTTCGTCTTAGAGCGTCTGCCACCACATTCTCCTTTCCTTTGATATATGAGATACCAAAGCCATACTCATTCATGAACTCACTCCATCGTCGTTGCCTAGCATTTAGATCCCTTTGTGTAAAAATATATTGCAAACTCTGATGATCTGTTTTAAGTGTGAAACTTCTGCCAACCAGGTAGTGTCTCCATAATTTTAGTGCCAGCATTACTGCTGCCAATTCTAGATCATGTGTGGCATATTGCTCCTCATGAGGCTTCAACTTATGAGATGCATAAGCTATTACCCCACCTTCCTACATTAGAACTGCTCCTAACCCTTGCTTCGAGGCATCGGTACATACCATGAAGTCTTTATCCATGTCTGGTACCCATAAGATTGGTGCACTCGTCAGCAATCTCTTTAATTCAACAAAAGTGGCATCACATTCATTGGTCCACTCATATCGGATTCCCTTTCGCTGCAAGGTGGTGATGGGTTTTGCAATCTTGGAGAATCCTTCCACAAATCTTCGGTAATACCCTGCTAATCCCATGAAGCTACACACCTCATGCGCATTCTTCGGAATTGGCCAATCCTCGATGGCCTTCACCTTTTCTGGGTCCACTGAGATCCCTTCTCCTGAGATGATATGCCCTAAGTAGTGAATCTCCTTTTGGAAGAAAGAACACTTTGACAATTTACCAAATAGTTTATGTTTCCTTAAGCAAGTTAAGACTAACCAAAAGTGCTCATCGTGCTCCTTCTCGTTCTTAGAATATATAAGAATGTCATCTAAGAATACTTGAACAAAGTGGTCCAAGTAATTCCGAAAGACATTATTCATGAGGCTCATGAATATTGTTGGAGCATTGGTCAAACCAAATGGTACTACTACGAACTCATAATGCCCAAATCAAGTTCGAAAAGCAGTCTTAGAAATGTCATTTTCTTTAATCATAAGCTGATGATACCCCGACCGCAAATCAATCTTAGAGAAGACTGATGCGCCTTTCATCTGATCAAATAGGTCATCAATTCTTGGTATAGGATACATGTTCTTCACTGTGGCTTTGTTCAAATCCCTATAATCTATGCACAGTCGCAAAGATCCACCCTTCTTCTTAACAAAGATCATTGGTGCTCCCCATGGTGAGATACTAGGTCTAATTAGTCCCAAGTCTAGCAACTCTTTTAACTGGATCTGTAACTCTCGAAGCTTAGGGGTTGTCATTCTATAAGGAGTCTTTGAGATCGGCTCCGCACCGGGTTTTAGTTCGATCGTGAAATCAAGCTCTCATTCTGGAGGTAGTTGTGGAAGTTCTTCTGGAAAGACATCCTTGAACTCAGATAATACTGGGTAAGAATTCAAGGAAGGTCCTTTACTATCGCTCACCATCTCAACTACAAACAACTGACATCCTTGTCTTAAACACCTTTTAGCTTTCACCGCAAAGATGAAACAGAGGGATATTTTCCTCTTTCGACCCTAGATTTGAATTGCTCGACCCTCATCATCAAGGAACAAGACTTTCTTTGCATAGCAATCCATGAAAGCTCTATGGCCTTCTAACCAATCCATGCCGACAATGAGGTCATAGGTGCCCAAATTGGTGACATAAGTGTCCAACTTAGTGGTGCATACTCCTAAGTCAATTTGACAACCCCTTACCTTAAGACCTACTGTTTGTTTAACCCCTGAAGCCATCTCGACCGATTCAAAATCATCATGCTCGCAGGCTGCCAACCCACATTTATCTAATGCATATGGTGAAATGAAACTATCTGTTGCACCAGGATCAAATAAAATTTTAAGTTTGACATTGTTTACTTTACCAGTGGATTCTACTCCGGTGGACTGATGTTCTGTCTGGTGGTTGTGAACAGTTGCATGAATCCGATGAGTGTTATCAGAATTGCCCATGGATGCTTTTCGTTCCTTCTGCCTGCTGTTGGTCTGCCCCTTAGGACAATCCCGCTGAAAATGAGGACCTCCACATCCCCACCAAGAGACATTAGGTGGTGCTTGCATGTTGCTGGGAGGAGTCCTCTGGGATGTGTTCCTTCCCCTAGATCCTTTAAAACCTCCCGATCCTCGATAGGAATTGCCCTGAGTTCATCCTCGATTCCCATGGTTTGTTGATGAAGCCTGCAATACTAAGTTAACTGAAGTGTTACCTCTCGGGGTGAACCTGTTACCATAAGGAGGAGGTATGGATTGTCCTCCTCTGAAGTATGGTCGTGGGGCCTTCCCTGTAACATACTGATTGGATCCTATCAACTTGCTTCCTCCCTTTGCATCTGACATATCCTCAGCATAGCGAGCATACTCAACTGCCATGGCAACTGAAGATGGCTTCCACATCCGTACTGCGGCCCTGATCTTGTAGTTGAGTCCATACACAAATCGCTCCACCTGTCGATCATCTGAGTCAAGTATGGAACATACTTTACCAGTTCCATGAATCTAGCTTCATACTCTTCCACCGTCATGTTTCCCTGTACCAAAGCATGAAAGGAACGCGCCTGTTGTTCCCTATAATAAGTCGGAAGATACTTCATGTTGAACCTCTCCTCGAATAACTCCCATGAAACAGACAAAGGAGTAAGATGCAATTGTTTCTCGAGGTCTAACCACCAATTTAGGGCGTCGCCTTTAGCTGGAAGATGGCCATTCTAGCCTTGGAACTCGAGGTATACTCATTTAGTGCGAAGCACCTCTTCATACCCTCGAGCCACGCTTCGGCATGCTTACCCGGTCGTCCTCCTAAGAACTCGGGAATTTTGATCTTCTGCAACTCTCTAGAAATATCCTGAAGCGGTTCTTGCATTGGGCCCTGTGCCCTCTCAGAGTTTTCTCGGCTCACCTGTGTGGTTTCTACCTCTACGATCCTCTCCAACCGCCTGTTTAGTGTGGCCATGATGGTTTCCAAGGATCTCAGTATCACCTCCATCTCAAGACTGGAGGTTGTCCTTGGCAGTGTCGGTGGCGGGGCCTGTGGTGGCGGTGAGGGTGTCTGACCTCGACCTCGACCTCTGCGTGTTTGAACCATGATAATTCCTAGCATATTCAACAACATTATGCCATTATTATCTCAATCTAATAATTGCAGAGATAAATTTTAGTTATGCAAATTATGCATAGAGACAAATTGTCAATATTTGCGTAAAACTTGCATAGTCACTTTCATTAAATGATTTCGTCTTGGGGTTTAATCTATGCCTTAACGTTCAGCTCATAATGTTAGTCTCAATAGTGTCTTGTTTTTCTTATTTCACATCCATCTCGCCTCTTCGACTATCAGTCAAAGTCTCGGTAATGCCTTAAGTTTAATACTTGAACTTCCAAATAACATAGACTAACTAACGTTACTATATCTAAATTTTAATGTTATCTATATTGTTAGGTTAACAATTAACATTCAACTCTCAACATTTAACATTTAAATGTTATTTCTAACTAATTAATATTTGGGGAAGCTGAACTTGCAATTTAAGTGAGAAAGTAAAAAAAAAACATAAAATTTAACTGAATATAAAAGACAAGGTTAATTAACAGATATTTTTATGTCGAGTTAAATAACAATTATATTCATAGTGTCCATACAGCATGGATATACAAATTTGGGAGCGAATGAGTAATATTGGAGCATTTAGATATACTATGTGTTTTACCTACATATACAAACTAAGTGGACACTTTTAACCAAAATTGAAACTAACCAAAACTTTGAACAAAATAATTTGAGTAATTTATAAGAAAGAGTGAAATTTTTGTATTATAATAGAACTGAACACCCATTTTATATTATTATCAACATATATATTTAATAGTAAGTACAAATTTCAATATATGAACATAAATCGTAGCTTCTAATTTGAGTAAAACCTTGTCTTTAACAAAAATCTGAAATCAAATTCGCCTTTGATTGTACAACAATTAATAAAGTTTACATCTCATTAATTTAATATATATTGAAATAATAAAATAAGCATCTCTCTACTCTTAATACAATAATATATATTATTTAATAATAAAATAAATATAAGCATTAACTACAATCATCATAGAAAATAATATATCTAATTATAATAATTATAATATTTTATAATAAAAGAATAATATCTTATTTCTAATTATGAGAGATTTTTTTATATTATAAATTAATGTATACATCGTTACAATATCTTTGATAATCATAAAGTATACATTATATTTTGATTTAAAAAAAATAATATATTACAATCTCCTTACCTAAAATTTACAGTCACCGTTGCATATCAACACTACACAAATTTGACATCTTCAAAATAGATGATCATGCTTCCACATATCATCATCCACATCCTAATTTGATATGTAGTTGGTCGATTGAACCTTTACTTATTGCTTTGCCCTTGAAAAATGTGATCTTTAATTATTATACACGCGTAACTATCACATGCTTTTTTCTATTACATTTTATTATAGTCTTCATTAAACAAGGAAATTACTTTTTCAACAGAGCCTTAACTTAAACATCTTCCTAAATTTTCCAAATATTTTTTAGATACAAAATCTTATTTGTTAAATACCAATCAACTTGGAAATGGGTCAAGCCTACATTGGGTCGATGCAGTATGTTTAGATGGATCCACACGACATTTATTCAGATATATGGGAAAATGCTAAATGTAAAATATATATA
>LPNX011122562.1:101098-126248 GCA_001517045.1 Pseudotsuga menziesii
CATGCTCACTGCGCTCGCCTTTCCCCCCACTGTTAGCCTTACCGCTCCATGGGGCTTTTCTGCCATAGAGCCATATTGTCGCCTCACGCACCAGGCAGGTGTTCTTCTCGTGGAGAACCAAACACCCGAAGCTCCCACGCTATCTCTACACTACGCCTTGGTGGAGTGCTATCTCTGCACTACGCTATCACATGTCTGCCCTGGCTGTGGCAAGCGAAAGCCGCACGCCCCTTGCGACTGTGCAGGAGAAAATGCAGCGCTCCGAGGCCAGCCTCGTAGGCCCTAGCATTCCCGGTGCTCTTCAAATCGTTGCTAATTCGCATGAGTGTATCCACCACCACGTCCACAGAACCACGCATTGTTGCACACTCTCTATTGTCAGGAAGCGCACAGAGGTCTCTGAGTGCACGCAGAGCCCGCGCGGTGTTCGTGTTGTTTCCGTCGCCTTCTCGGATGAAGTCAAGCAGCACGTCGAATGTGACGATGTTGGTGTCGAGAGCGTCGGGTAGTACGACGTTGAGCACCAATGTTGAGTGCTCTCGCTTGCCATTGAAATCCATTCAGCCTTGACGGTGGCAGGAAAAAAAAATTTGTTGCAAAATGAAATCTATTTGGAGGGGCAGCAAGTTTTGGTAAATCCTTCCTTCAGTTTTGGGCTCTGGAGGACTGGCGCGTAAGCTTCATGCAACATGAGCATCATGTGATTGTCCACACGGCCTTCATGGAGGGATGGCTTGGTACAGGTGCTCGTAGTGATAGGTTAGGGTAAAGTTAGTGTCGAGAGCACTAAGGGAGAGCCCAGCCAACCATCCCACCACATGTCCACTTGGTATCTTCTGGTTTAAACACGTGCAATCACCTTTAGGTTAGGGTCCATTAGCAATCAAATTTATTATGTTCCTTTATCTCCACCTTAAAGTAACTTTCATATGATTTTTGTTTATTATAGTAAATAAATTATTACCTTCGTATCTATTTAACTTATAGATATTATAGTTATATTAATTTTGAAAACGTTATATTTGAACTTAGTGCTCTGCCCGGCAAGCAGAGCACTACATAATTGCTTTTCTTTACGGTTTGATTCTCTCTCATATATTATACCGTGTATTAATTTATAAGGTCATTAAATATAGTTTTTTTTCGTTTCCAAGAAAATACATCATATTTTTCTTATAAATTTACGTTTATAATAAAAAATTCTATATTATTTTCTTAACAAAAAATTATAGTTGTGTTGTTTGGAAATAGTGTTTTAATTATTGTTTTAAAAATCAATTGTATTTGTTTTTTTAGTTTATTTATTTATTAATTATTTCAATTAAATAATTAAAAGTGTTTATTTATTATGTTCTTGACATATAGTATTTAGTCGATGACATTAGTTTAACAATGAGGAGATTAATTTTTCCCTAAATTATAGTTTTAACATAGTTGTTTAGAGTTTATATTAAAAATAATTTTTAAAAACATATTTATTTAAACTATTATTGGTTACCAAAGGTTGACATCTACCTAGTTTTGTGTTGCCCACCCCTTGGTGGCGGGCAGACGTCAACCAAATTTAATGTCTCAAACATGCTTTCCATTGAAATTTGCAATGACGACTAACCCTAGATAGGGTGGTGCCAGTTATTAGTATTCAGTAAACGGCGTGTGTCAAAATTTATCCTCCCTTCAGCCACCTCTATTAGCCCACTCTGCATGTTACCCGTGGACTTAGTGCATGCATTCTAGGTGGGGCGTAACTAGGCCTCCATCATGTGCTTCAGTCAAGTCGAACACGTCCCATCGTGTTAGTCTGCAGGAGGTGAATATATCTCCACGCTATTTTTATAACTTGAATGCGATTAATTGCTAGTCAACTTTTGACGACATGGTGCAGGTTACCCTTTAATTGCTTTTATTCAGGTGCATTCGAATGTATATATAAATATAGGGGCACTGTTATGGCTCTATACATATAGAAACGTTGTAGATGTAGCGGTCAAGTCTGTAGATTTGGGTTGGGTCATAGTTTATGCATATATTGTTGAGATTTTGTATAGTGGAAGGGTTTTGATATCAGAGATCACCAACATGGAGACACTGCAGTGGCTTATTTTCTTTTTTACGCTCATCATCTTCATCGTTTTGTTTTCTTCTCTAATCTATGTTTGTTTTTCTCTAAAATTACATCTTAAAAATCCTTAGATTTTGAGTTGATAGATTCCTAAATAATCTAAATTATGTAAGCAAGAAATGTTGAAAGTGCAAATGCAACCATTATGTTTGTGTTCGGTGTCTCTTATACCGATACTGGAAATCATAATAAGCCTATGGCTTTTTGGCGACCTCCATAAGGGATCACATTTCCTGGAAAACCCTCGGGGTGTTACTCTAATGGAAGAGTGCTCATTGACTTCGTAGGTCTTCTTTTATATGTTATGTTATTATAGTGGTAATTTTAAGGTTTACTTTTATAATTTTTAAAAGAATATTGCATTATTCTTAGGTTATACTACTCTTATCAGTTGATTAATCAAGTTTTAGACATGTTATGAAATGCAACATCCTATTTCAACATGAATTCTCCCGTACCCTACGAGCTTTGGAATGATTATGATCCAAGCATAACAGCCCATGGCGTTATTTTTGCATATGGAGGAACTGGAGTGTTTAATACTTCCAATGTGCTTCCCAATAACGCATTCCAAATCAACCTGCTAGAGCAGTTGGTTCGGGAAGGAGTATTCTCTTTGCAAGACCTAAAATCTTCTGTAGTTTTAGTTTCTATTGCAGGGAATGATTACACTTACTATCTTGGGACTCATGGAAGCTATGAGGTAACAGACAGGAACCAATTATCGTCATCAGTTTGAATATAAACTTATTTTAGTTTTGGCGCATTGAATGAATTTTGTGAGTCTGGGTGGTTGCAGGGTGTCGATAAATTTGTCGGGTTATTGATTAAGTAGTTTTCAATAGAATTAGAACGCTTTTATCAGATAGGGATCTGGAAGGTCACAGTCACCTCTCTTGAACCGATGGGATGCTTTCTTTTTGTAACAATCGAATATTCTTACAAGTATATCTTGCACCCTACTCAGGAAGCTTGGCATGCAGTGATTCCCAGCTTTGCATCCACTCTAAATTCTCTCTGAATTCTTGTTGGTCAGGAAAACACACCCTTATACCCCTGGTCTGCGAAACCAGGGATTCTAGGTTTGATCCCCAGTATGGTCGCCAGTTATGTTGTTCAGGAAAACACACCCTTATAACCTGGGGTCTCTGGGGTTACCAACTTACTAAGCTAGACTTGCAGACAATAAACCATGTAGAATTTGAAATAGGAATAGGAAGAAAACTTAGCAAACCTGGTTTATGACGGTTGAATGAATTTTGTGAGTCCGGGTGGTTGCAGGGTGTCGATAAATTTGTTGGGTTATTGATTAAGCAGTTTTCAATAGACTTAGAACGCTTTTATCAGATAGGGATCTGGAAGGTCACGGTAACCTCTCTTGAACCAATGGGATGCTTTCCTTTTGCAACAATCGAATATTCTTATAAGTATGCAATGAAACAACAAACCAAGTGGCCTTGTTACACAACCAACTATTACAAGGAGCTATTGAGATAATTAATAAGAATATGTCTGGTATGAACATGGTAGTTCTAAACCAATATACCACTTTCAATTCCAAATTTTGTTCTCTTTAGTAATCTGGAAAGTTCTTATGTTTTGAAAAACTTGTTTGTGCATGAAACTTCACCGAACCACTTCTGAAACCATGTTGCATGAGTAATATAATTAATGATAATTGTGGCAGCATGGACATTTAAGGGAACGGTTTGTATGACCTCTGCGACAATCCAAGCTCTGCTTTCTTTTGGTATATCCTGCACCCTACTCAGGAAGCTTGGCATGCAATGATTCCCATCTTTGCATCCACTCTAAATTCTCCTTGAATTCTTGTTGCTCAGGAAAACACACCCTTATATCCCTGATCTGCGAAACCAGGGATTCTGGGTTCGATCCCCAGTATGGTTGCCAGTTCTGTTTTTCAGGAAAACACACCCTTATAACCTAGGGTCTCTGGGGTTACCAACTTACGAAGCTAGACTTGTAGACAATCATCCATGTAGAAATTGAAATAGGAATAGGAAGAAAACTTAGGAAAACTGGTTTATGACGGTTGATCCTAGCTTTTCTTCTCCTCTTACAGTCGCTTCCACAGCTTCCAGGGTTTCTCCAATCACCTACAAAGAACAAGTTCTTCCTACAAATATATCATATATATATCAATGGTTAATGAAATAACATATTCATAATGAAACTATAGGATAATTCAAAAATCAGCATATACAAGAGTGCACAATATTGGAAGAAGAACTTTCTTTATTAATAAACAGAGATGGTGAGATTACAACCCAACTTCTGAAACAAGGAATCCTCTGCAAACCGAGGACATTGAGTTATGCTGCTCCAAGATGTTTGAAGGCATACCACCAGCATAACTTTGCTCTTCTCAGAATGATTGATTAGCCCCAACCCATACCCTCTATTTTATACATGAGGAAAGAGAGAGGTTTCGATGTTTGAGACAATTGAGATAGTTATGATTAGGGGCTCAACAGTTCTTGATTGATCGTGTTTTATATTTTTTAACTTCAAATTAAGGTACACGCGACTATTGATATAGGCAAGTCACGTATGACACGCGACTTGCTTTAAGGAAACTTGCATGTTCAATGTACACACGAGTTGCAATGTACATACTCGCGTGTGACACGCTGGTTGCTGTGCAAATAGTCGCGTGTGCAACCCTAATGTCCAAATAAAAATATACTCAGCTGGTCAGGTGATGATGTATCAACAGTCATGCCCATCTATAGTGTTT
This sequence comes from Pseudotsuga menziesii, assembly GCA_001517045.1. Taxonomy (NCBI): domain Eukaryota; kingdom Viridiplantae; phylum Streptophyta; class Pinopsida; order Pinales; family Pinaceae; genus Pseudotsuga; species Pseudotsuga menziesii. The sequence continues at coordinate 105,979 of LPNX011122562.1, forward strand.
TGGCTACTTCAATCCAGTTTGTCCTTTTGTGTCCCGGCATATTGGATGTCAGTACTCGGACGAAGAAGTGCCATTTTATATGATAACAATTCTCTGATGTCATTTGTACAAATTCACAATTCAATCATTGATAGGTTATTGCAGAATTGTGGAGCATGTTGTCTATTTCAATTTTATTGTCTTAGAGGTCTTTGGCTTCTAAAATATCAAGCTTTTTAATATCCAATAATGTTCAAGCTGGTTCTACTTTATTTACTACACAAAATTTTACAATTGATTGTTGGAATTCCTCAATATATAAATATTTTTTATATTTATTTCAAGAGTTGATTACTACACAAATTTTAACACCTGATCGCAACAAAAAAAATCAACTTACATGTGATTAAAGACTTGTAAAGAAAATACAATTGATCCCAGGTAATTAACTACAATAATATATGCTAATACGATGCTAGTGGATCGACTTCAAACTTGACCAACCTGAACTGACTAAACTAAAATATAAGAGCAGCCTTCAAGCCATACCCGACAGATGATAGGACGGGTTCAGTTAAGTCACTATAACATATATAAACATCTTGATTGCGCTATTGCCACTTATTGTGACATAGGTCACTTTCATCGGCTCTGAACATTAGATGAGCAAAAGCCCTTCAAATGAATGAGGAAGTCTCATTTATAGCCAAGCTTGAATGGCTTTTGGCCTTCCAACGGACAGATTATGTAGCCGTATGAGGGGGACCCATACAGAGAGGAATCTTATGCTGCTTGCCCATCAAAGAAAGGGAATCGGTAACTGGGCGGTAACCCTAGGTGCGTCCACACAGCCCGCAAGCATGGGGCACAGATAAGTCTAGGTAAGATTTGAACTTGAGACCTCCTTTATAACATTCTTTCATTTACACTGGCACCAGTCAGTCTACACCCATATAGGCTTTGAAAAATAATTTTAACAAAAGCAATGAAGCAGATTTTAACAAAAAGCAATGAAGCAAAGACGACCAAGGATAGAGGCAGAAGGCATTATTGATGCTAGTAATGCAAATTTTTGGGACTACCAGGATGGAAATATTATTATTTTTTTCATTTCAGTAAGTGATATACACAACCAAATTTCCTCTAATACCATTGTCCATGCCTCAGACTGGACAAAGCCACCGGATCACTTGGAAGTGGCGAGCATCGCGTACAATTTCAGGAAACGAAACTGCACGAGATTGGCATGGCAGAGGGACTGAATTGATTGATTTTAATATGGAAGCGGGCAGTCAGAGAGGTCCATCTACTTCTACAGGTGTGTTGGAAGACAAATATATGTTAAGAGAATTGGCAAACAAATATATGTTATAGTAGATTTGATTTCATTCACGCTAACATTGTCGTTAATCGAAGCGAAATAACCCGATCAATCAGGACTCTTTTGATGGGTGAATCTACCCAGATGGGTTCGTGTAAGCTAGGTTAATTACGGTATTGCACTTCATATTAAATTTAAATACTTGCAAGTAGATAATATTACCATAGTTTATTTAGTGATATTTTTTTAAAGATTTAAATACCAGAACTAGGAACTAATCCAAAACAAAGTATATATATATGATGCACGCATATATGTAAGTTTGACTAGTATGGTCCATTAGTGAGATGCAATAATAAGAACAAGAACTTGAATCCATTTTTGTGTGGGTAGGTTGGTCCAAATGTCAAGCACTTTTTTCATTGGGGTTCAAATCTCAGTTTTATAAAAGTAAGACCCACCTGCTGGATTTTGTCTTGACATAACTATAAAATGAAGTTTCCCTAGTGATGTAGTGTGGAGGATGTCATTGAGGCTTGACCAACATTATTGGTTTAGTTCAAATTAATAAAATTGATCGCCTATTACCCTTGTTGTTGACTTACTTATGAGCTAAATCCATCCACGCACCAAACACGCATCAAGACGTTTCACTTTTCTTATAATAGGTTATCCCCATGATACGTAATAGCGGCTTCGCTCCTTTGAAACCATTCCTCCATGCATGTGTTCAAATTTGGGACAATCGGTACCCAAACAACATTCATGAAAGACACATTTGGTCTGTCAAGAACTTGTTTAGGTTCCTCAATTGTCACCTCCTTTTAAAAGATTGCCTCGTTGGTCAGCAAATGGTACCTGCTCTTTTCTTTTTTAACATACTAATGGGTTCCTATATTATGTTTAAATTTGGGCGAAGAAGCGGTAAAATTACCATGACAATACTTTGTATTTTTTACATTATTTTACTAACTATTTCTCATAAATGGGATTGGTTTGTACAAATGATCTCAATGGAGATCATCATGCATTTATTACGATCATGGCACTGCAAGAGCTCATTAATAAAAACCACTTTCAAGGTGTCGAGCGGGTCCCTGAGCAGTTCATGTCAAGGTAAGGCGCCAACAGGTCACTGAGTAGGTCATGTCATGCCTCATTGACCCCAAACCCCCAACATCTAAGTCATAGGTATCTAGACTGGTATAGGCACCTCCATTGAGGGGGCATAGGTAGCATCCCAACAAAAAGCATAACCATTAGCAACAGTTGAAGTTGCAGCAACGAGTGCATTTGACCTCGAACCACCAATGCTAGGGGCAGTGACACAGTAAGTATACAAACAAGCATCCTTCCTGGTTCAAGGGTTGCAGCCCACTGTTTATAAAGAAGTGTGTTCCAGGATTAGCTCCTGCATTAGCTCGTTTTCCTATGGGCCAATTAATATGCTAGTATTGTATTGTAATGACTCCTTGTTGCATATTGAGTAGTTCCCAAAAAATATTTATTACTAGGGACCCCTGTATATAGGAATTGGAGCATGCAATACATATTGGCATGGGTTCACAACCTACAAATTAAAACCTAATCACCAAATGGTAAATAAATAAATCCCAATAAATATGATTCAAATGAGATCTCTTTGAAATGCTCAGTTCTTGTTTAGACTTATCTGTTTGAGGCTAATGTTTTGAGTTCTTTCATGGAATATTATGATGAGCTCAAAGGGCTTGACCAAAATTCACGGTTTCGGTGTGCATTAAATCAGAACAACTTTCGCTCAGAAATATTTTATTTTGCAGGTTATGTTTCAATTGTTACAGAAAAACAGTGCAAATTCTTAAGTCAAACCCAGGTATCTAGACCTAAAATTCGATTAGAAACATAAAGAGAACAACTTATTTTAATCCACAACATAGATTTACCAGGACGTATCTAGATCCATCCATTTATGCATCGAATGTATAAAATGTTGAAATCAATTAATCTCTACGCCGATTAATCTCAAAACCAAAATTTCAAATTCATTTATTTAATTACAACATTTATTTTGTCACCAGGTTAGATTAAAAATGTTGTACTTATATCTATTCTCATGGAACAAGTTAGTTATTCGTCAGTTTTAATTATTAAATACTAATATTGTATCTATATCTATTGATCTCTATGGAACATGTTAGTTATTCCTCATTTTTAATTATTAAATACTTATAGTGTATGTACATCCATTAATGTCTATGTTTCTGCAACATATTTTTATAAAAAAATGAAAAATTGAAGCATGGAGAGGAAAATGAAAAATTGAAGCCTCTTATCAAAATGAATGTAGATCAATAAAATAATTCGAAATTAATGTTGATTAATAAAGTAATTTATTTTATCAAGTATTAGAGAGAAATAAATGTTGAGTGATAAAATAAAGTAATATCTCGATAAATGAATGTTGAAATATTCTTTCTAGTGAAGTGATCGATTGGAAATCATCAATACTATAAAATGCTAGTTTATGGTTAAGTTAAATTATATTAAATGTAATTATTATGTTTTTAAAGTAGTACAATGTGTATTATTAAGAATTAATTATAATTATTTTTAAGACAGTATTATTTCTCTTAAAATATTTTACATAAATTGAATGTTAAAAAATAATTTTAATATATTTATATGATCATAATCAGTCAAAATCAAAGAAATTTATAAATAAATAAATTAGATTCTATTATTATTTTTAAATATTACACTTTTTTTAATATTATTTATAATGAATTTGGTTTTAATGAATAATAATTATCATCATTATTATTGTTCAATATTATATATTTATCCTTTTTTTTGTAACTAGAGGAATTGGTAATTGGGTGGGCTCATACTCACACCTGGTTGCGTATAAACAATGCCCTACTAGTGGTTTGACGGTCATGAGATTTTGAACAAGCAACATTGCAATGAGTGCCTTAACAATGCACCCTATGGCTTTATATCATTTAATATTCTAACCTCTAGTTTATTATACTGTTTTTTTCATGCAAAATCTAGGAAAAGAAACAATCAAGTGAAAAATCATAGTATGAAGGATAAGATTAAGGAGAGAAGAGACACCGAATAACAATTTGCACGTAATAGTTTGGAGGATAGATTGGATATCAAACCCATAAAAAAAGAAATGAATAAGTTTATTGACTTAGACCATGAGCATAGAAAAGGAGCTTTGAACCGAATAATTATGGTTTGAAAGAGGATAAATAATGTTTATAAATGAAGATCTCATTCCAAAGTATCAAGTAGAATTATGAAAGGAAGCTCCAAAAGTAAAAGAAGCCAAAAAAAGAAAAAAGAAAGGGCAATAACCAAGAATAGAAAATATATTATTAGGGATCGACAACAAAAAGATAATAATAATAAATAGGAAGATGGGACACTTCAATCCTCTCTTGGAACAATTGTGTCTTTCCATGGAGCAAAGGTCACATGTTAAGTTCAATCTTGAGTGAAATTGATATTATGTTGCTTCTTAAAATTTTGGAGCATGAAGAATCTAAAGTACCTAATGTAAAAGGATTTGTCCTATGGTTGGTATGGAATAAGAGATCCTACCATAGAGGGATCAAAGGCATAGCTTATTACACAAAGAAGAACATGTTTACACATATTAATCTTCACAAGAATTATCCTTTCAATGAATACACATGGAAAAGCCTTATAGATACTGGGAGGATAAGGAAAAGCCTTATAGATACATTTCAGAGAGCATTCTTCTCATAAATTCAAACAATTTCATGTTGGCTAGAAGTTGACAGAATAGCTTTCTAAACCTTTTGATAATTCCAAAGTCCGCGAAGTGGCCCTGTCCTTGACAACAAAATGGAAAGAAAAAAAAATGATATAAACCTATTTAATGCAGTTTTGTTGAAGTTGGAATCAAGTTAATTTTATAAGTTCATAAAAAGATTGTTTTACTATACAAAATTATGCTATCTATAATTAAAAGCCACAAAATTAATTCTAAGATTTACATTAAGACTACAACTAAACATTGGCCAATGCCATGCACCAATTAATACACATCAAAATGTAGCCATACAGTCATGGTATCAAGTCATTCTACCATCAACTTTCAAGAAATACATTTTAAATGATATAATGACAGGTCAATCAATGATTCACATTTGTATTTTATAACCACTACAGGCATTCACTTGCCACAAATTAAGTGGGTGTGCTAGTTAACTTGTACCAAATTATTTTAGATATCGGATTTGATTATAATCAAGTCAGGGACATGAGAGTCGTTTCTATGAACATTTAATGTTATATTTTTGGATATATATCATTTCATTAAATGTTATACCTTGGATATATATCATTTTATTATTTTTATATTTTTAAATTTTAGGAAAAACATTTTAATAAGTCAAAATTTTGGTGAATATTGGCAAAAGAATTGGAATAAATGAAATTCAGTGATAGGGATTAATAATAGTGTGATTGTTATAAAAAAAAAAATTATGCTCTTCATTTGTAAAATCAAATATGAACTATGAAAAGTCTTCCCTCTTTATAAAAGATGGATATTGATTGGATATAGAATGTAGTTCTCCCTGCAGTTGCTCCCCTAATGCTAGCAAATTGTGTTGACTACATTGTATTTTTCCTATTGGGCATATTTTTATGTTTATAAGGACAATAGTTGGTTTACTTTCATATTCATTTGTTGCAACATGCATATTATATTTCATTGATATATAAAAATGATTCATCAAATACAAAAAAACAACTCCTTCAACAATTGTTTCCATTGCAAAAAGCTGCTACTTATAGTTGGCTCTAAAGCTAGTGGTAATGTTGAGGACATTGCCACTAGGTGGCTCTTGTTTATTTGTTTATTATTTCAATAAAAGGACATTGTACATTGGGAAAGAATTACAATTGTGTTGTTTGGAAATAGTGTTTCAATGATTGTTTTAAAAGTCAATTGCATTTACTCTTGAAAACATTTAAGATTATTGGTTCATTTATTTATTAATTATTTCAATTGTTTGAATGTTGATTTATTATACTACAAGGTTGAATGTTTTTTTACTATTTGGTGGTTGTTTGATTATAATATTTATTTGGCAATTGTATGTGTATAATTTAATAATGTGCTTTGAGGAGTGTTTTCCTTTCTTTGGAATATTAATATAGAAAATATACTATAAGAGGAAAATAAGCTCTATGTTTTAAATAAATAGAGGTTGAATTCCAACATTATGAAAGTATCACTTGAATTTAACTAATTCAATATTGTTAAAGAAAACATTCTAAATTTATCTTTCACCAACCGAGTGCCTTCTAATGCCTAGATTTAGCCCTCAAATTTGATGTGGCATCGACGGTTTGGAATCTCATAATTATAATAGATACTTACTAGCACTCGCTCAACTAGAGGATACTTATCAAATCGAGAGGAGTACTTTACCAAATATTATGTATTACATAATGCTTACACGTTATGCTATCAAGATTATCAAGGATTTCTTACAAAGATGTATTTTATCTAGTAGGGTTTGCCTATCAAGTTTTAATTTTGTGTAATCCTTGCAACAAGTGTTAGCTTGTTGGCGATTTGTAAAAGAGCATAGGATGGTTAGAATTATTAATTAGTTGTTTTGTATTTATGCTCTTAGAGGAATATCCATCGTGCTTAGTTGGCACTAACGTTGTTTCACATGCAACTCCATCAATGCACCAACATTCTCACCATAGCTTGTTTGATTTTGTGCTATAAATATTTACAATTTGTCATACATGGTTATTCAATCTTGTGCTTTGAACCTCTATAATCTGTCTTTGTCTTGCAATAATATGGAGTATTATCCATTGTAACATAATCATAAAATAATTGAAGGTTACTATTTTGCTTGTGGCTGCCAATAATCCTATATAAAAACAATTTCAAATTTTTAGTATATTAGAACCAATCGATACAAAGTCTTAGATATAAAATCTTTATATTTTCATATAAAAAAAATGGATTTACACACATCACGCGTTCACATTATTTTAGTGTTTCTGCATTGCAGTTCAATCGGCCATCAATAAACAAAGTACACAATCCATTAAGTCCATTTTCTTTTTCTCATAAGCCCAATTTTCCAGTATTCAGTGGGCTCTCTTTTTTTGACAGAATATAGAATTTAATTTTGAACCTGTGCAAAACTTTTGATACGTGGGAAGCACAACTGTATTAATAAAGTTTTATATTTATTTGAATGTGTAGGTGCATTTAGATTTAGATTGGCTTTCACTTAACAATGTGGTAAAACATTGGATTCCATACCGCCAATTATTTGGGAAAACCTTGGATTCTATGCCATGCCAATTACTTGTCCAATAGGGGCATCGAGTCAGTTAAGTTTTAATATTTTATTTAATTAGTTAGTTAAAGTATTGAATTGCATTTTATATCAATTATTTGCTTTAATGGTTTGTCAAAACATTCGTATCCTTTTTGTGAAGTCTTAATATTTTACTTAATTATTTTTTCATTTCATGTTAATTATTGCCCAGGTTTTCATTTAGTGAAGATTTCAACTAATTATTTATGAAAATATTAACTCTTATTTAAAGATTTATTTTAACTTTGGATTTATAGATTTGGAGTTTAAATCTTAAAATATTAATTCATTGAAATATTTATCTTAAATCTTTTGTATGTGTTCAAATTGCTTGTATCTAAATTTTGGTTTGATCATAACTCAATTTCCAAATTTCATAGAAAGAAGTATCAAAGTTGTTTTTTTTAGTTTTAATTAATTGGAATATAAATCTTTTTGGTTTCGAACTATAGGTTAGGACAAACATTGTAAAAAATATATTTATTTAATATTTTATTTTGTATTAAAGTGTCACGTGTCAACTCCACATTGAACACGTAATTACACTTTTCCCTCGTACTGGAGGCAATCATGCTGCACAATTGAATCATACTCAAAATAGGTTGGTAATGATGGAAAGAAATTAGGTGTCTCATGCACCAAGGAATTTTCAACATAAGCCCAACCAATGGTATCATAAGAAAGTACCAATTCAAGAGCCTAGGATTCCAAACTAGTTAGATTCTTCCAACATGGTAGAAGATCAATTCCATTTTGTAGGCCATGTGATCGGTTCTATTAGGAGAGTACTTGTTATATTGCAAACCAAGTTATGGAACATGGACTCCCTAAGACTAGTAATCAAGATGTACTTTCAAGCGAGCCTAAGTTTGTGAACATGGTAGGCAAAACCTACTCTTTATCCAACCAGCATTGGCATCAAACCATAGACTATAGTCAGGAGAAGGATTTCATTACTCAGAGTTATGGTGAAAAGCCTAGTCAAAAGCAGGTTAAAGAGATGAGAGATGCTAGATTCAATGGTGGACTCCTCTCCACATTTGTGTTTTTAAAACCTTGGATGTTTATAAAATTGTAATGTTTACTATTGTAAATTCTATGTATAAGCTATATATCCAATACAATTTAAATAATTTATAAAAATGTAATGTTTATTGACATACTTTTTATGTAAAAAATATATTAAATAAGGGTATACATTTTTAATAATAATAAAAATGAATTTCAAATAAGTTTAATTAAGAGCAAAATTGTACAGTTATTAAATAAGGGTATATATTTCTAATAATAATAAAATTGAATTTCAAATAAGTTTAATTAAGAGCAAAATTGTATAGTTCTTATTTAAACTATATACTATATGTTGTCCTTATACATTACACTTTATATGTGTAATTATAAATTGGAAATATGGATCCTAAACTAGGCAATTATAAATTGGGAATATGGATCCTAAACTAGCACCGACCTTAGTGCAAGATCTTCATTCACTAGAACTCATTTGCTAGTTATTAATCAATGAGTGCTATAGGTGTTTCAAGAAGAAAATTTACTAGTAAAAATGAATGATTAATGGTATTGAAAAATATTTATGAGAAAATAGTTATCATAAAAAGTGTAAAATAGTAAATACTTGTAAAATAATTAATATTTTGAAAATATTAAAAGAAAATCATTGCATTTAAGTATATGCAATTTTGAATTATATATAAATGCTAATTTAAAAGAAAAAATGGCAAAAAGCTCCTCTATTAGCTAGTATCTTTTCGTCATTCTTCCTAAAGCATCATTTTGCTCGGCCCACCTGGTGGCTCTTGTTCATAAATTTAGAAACCTTATTAGACTTGAAAATAATTTTATATCAATAGACTTTTGGCTTTGGGATAAGAAAAAAATCTTCTTTGAAATTATTGACATTCTTATAATCTTATATGGATGTAAAGTATGGGCTTGCAACATTTCTAGAGAATCGTGGAGAAGGATAGAGCAAATCCAATAGTGTTATATAACATATAATCTCAAAATTAAAGGAAATACACCCTAGCATTCCTCGTCGATGCAAATCTCCCCCTTTCAAAGCATGGGTATAACCAGGTACATAATGTACAAGAAAAAAATAACATGTGAGACAAGAGGCTTCCTATCATTGTTTCGTACTCTAGTCAAAACCACATGTCGCTTAAGTGATTTATAAAATAGTGATAATATTAAAAGCATTATTACATCTAAATTTAAGGAAAAGTTATGATGCCATAAATAATTAGAGGATAAGAGAAAAATAAGAATTATCTCTCTATTTTAATTGATGTAAAAAAGAAAAACAACATTGTTAAAATAAGGCTCCATAGTTAAGCAGGGGATTGGACAGTTCCTAAAATGTGGTGTGATGAAAGGAATTTTAATTTTTATGATACTAAAAGGGTAAAAGATAAATATTACTTTGTCATAGAATGTCTTGTGTATACCCACATTCAAGCATAATTTCAAAAATTTGTTACAATAATGATCTTCCTAACCTTTTAACTCATCACAATTATAGTAAGGTAAGAATGTTTTTTCTTAAAGATTTTCAAGCACAAAAATAATTAAATTATAACAAAACAATTAATTTCTTATATTTTTAATGTTATTTAAAAATAAGCATTAATAACCACCATCATTATCATCATAAAATAAAATATAAACATTATAAAATTTATATTATTATATTTAAAATATTAAAATATTTTTATTTTATATTATAAAAAATAAATGTTTTAAACTATTTATCTTTTCTTTAATATAAAGATATAATTCAGTTTAAACAATAAAGTGTTATAATTGGTTTAAACAATAAATTGTTATACTTTATTATGTAAGTTTTTAAAAAATATTGTAAACAATATTACTAATATTTTGATAAAACTTTCCACATATCTAAAAATTGGAGAATATATTATATAAAATTTCAACCGTTTTTCATATTATGATGATATATTAAAGTTTGATATTTTATTAATAATTATTAGTAAAATATTATAATATATATTATTTTCTTAAAAGAACTTCTAAGTTTAGAAAGAAAGAACAACTATAATTCTTAATAGATCAAAACAAAAACAAATGTTATACCTAGAACCATATCTATTAAAAAAAAAGTTGTCGTCCTCTTTACAAAATTGTGTCACTATTTATAATTCTAAATTCTAAAAGTTTCGGGATAAGTAGACCTCTGATCATATAAGTAGACTAAAACCCACTCATACCAAAGTTCATAATAATACATAAAAACAAATCATAATATTCTTCTTATCATCAAAACCATTCGGAAGACAAAAAACTTCGGCAAGCAACAAAAAGTATTAAGATCATCCATCTATCTTAGAGATCATATATAGAGAAAAACTTGGGTAATACCATAGTCACATTCATGTATTGTCCTTTAAGTTGTTAGGGGACCCCAGATAAACTTTCCTTTAATAAGGAGTTTTCAAGGTCATTGAATTGTCTAAAGATATGGGCAAAAGAAATATGTCAAAAGAGTATTGCAACTTCCCTTAAGTGACTTGGAAGATTCAAGAGGCCAAACCTTTGCACCTGGTTTTCACCTATCATCCATCTAATGGTTAACTCATAATCCCCTTAAACATGTAGATTGGTGAGGCCTTTATGTAAAGCATGTTTCATCAACATGAAAGCTTCCTTTAATTCACCATAATTATTATAGTCATGGCCCAAAAAAGCACTTGATGTAAAATAGTTAGCATATGAGAAATTTAAAACATAACAAACTCCACACAACAACCCATTATTATGAATTGCACAATTAAAAAAACCCAAAGGGTGTGACTTGTTAATATGAGGAGGATTCAACATCCTAACCTTAAGAATTGAAGTTGAAGTCTGGAAGTATGGAAATGAGGAAAGGGATTTGACCTAAAAACTGGGGACAAATTTATCTTCAAATATGCATTCATTGCTAGCAATCCAAATTCTTCAAAGAATAAATAAAGGAACAAATCTACAATGTTGTAAATGACCTCTTGCAAACTATTCATTGAAATTGTCCAAGAAAACACCTTTTGTCCATACGCATTGTATACCAAAAGTGGATTCCATGTTTATCTAAAAATGAACAGTGAAAGGGCAGAGACATAAAAGATGTTGCATAGTTTCACTATCATTCTTACAGAGGCAACATCACCTTGGAACTTCCATCCCTTATTTTTAATTCTATTCCAAATTGGGACTCTATTCTTTAGGATGAGACATAGAAGGAGGGTGCTTTTGGAAAGGGCCTTAAATTTTTAAAGCTTCTTCATCTACCACTTTGCATCCAAGATTCTTGCGGCATGTTTTGCTTCAAAACCCAGAGCCACTCTATAATCATTTCCTTCCCCTTTCGAGGACTAAGCCAATTCATCAAGTTCCCCTGATATTCTTATGTGTGCTTTCTTCGAAACACCAATAAAACTATTCCAAACCTTAACATGTATGCCTTCCAAACCAACCTTGTGCCTAGAAGGAGGCATCTTCCTCTTTTACAATTTTATTCAAAGTTCACAAGCCTCTAAGTTTGATATGTTCAATCACCTCAAGGGGAAGAATGGCATTTTCTCTACATCCTAAAATAACATATGCACCAATCCTTACCTGAGAACTTTCACCTATTGTTATGCAACGAATTTCCCAAAATGGCATGAGAAGAGAATAAATAGACCACAAAGAGTGCATTCCTTAATAATGAAGAAAAGAGATGAATAGAAAGCCTCTTCGAGGGATAAAACTCTTTACACAATGTATTAAGTGAAAAAGACAAGAAAAGACAAGATGTTCCAAATGAAAAGGTCTCCTTCCTATATATAGGAGACAAAGATGTACAATTACAACTAATGTGCCACAATATAAGGGGTAATGTAGTACCACCATTTAGGGATTAACATGCCCCTCCCCTTCAGACAAGTGGTGTCCTCGACGCTTGGTTAGATAAGTAATAGCCTGATTGTGTAGTTGTTTGTTCCTTGTTTCAGTGATTTGTTCAAGTTCCAATATGAATTTTCCTTCTTCATCAAGCTTTGGCAAGATAGTTTGAATTGTGGTCTTGTCTCTTATTACCTTATATAAGTAAGAAACATGGAAAATTGGGTGTATCCTCGAAGATTAAGGGAGCTCCAATTTGTAGGCCATACTACCAGTCTTCTACGACACTTTCTATGGATCATAGTACTTGGGTGCTAATTTATTGTCCGTATTTAGTTCCTTGAGGGACATCTGTGTTAATTTCTTAGCAAATATGATGATCTTTGAACTTTAAAACTTTATGTGCATAAATATTAAATACTTGAAACAATGAACCATTCATTCACATGAAACATTAAACCAAAACACAAGATGTACCCTACGGAAAACCCACAAAATAATGAGGATGAAAAAACCCAGTAAATCTTTAGAGTATAATTATGATAGATCGAAGAGAATTTCTTTTATACAATAGGAAAATTGCTTTCAGCACCCCAGGTGCAAGATAAGAGAGAATACTAAGCAATAGAGAATAGAGATCAATTGTATCAACTTTCCATGTTCCCAACACATGAATAACAAGAAAGAAACACCGCAATGAAAGTTGTAGCAAATGGTTGCATGACAATAGTGCACCACATGCAAAGAATAACAAATTTCCTTCTTGAGAAAATATCATGTGCTTCGGTTTATTCAATCCTACAAACATGATGCATAATACCATACTAAGGAATTAAATCATGATTGATTTACTCCAAAGTGAACTCGTCTTCTAACTAAATGTATGATCGCTTAGTTAACTTGCTAACTTAAGTGTCATCATGCAATAACTCAAGTGTCATCATGTGAACACTTAATTAACTGAAGTGTCGTCTTTTGTTAACTAAAGTGTCGTCTTTTATTTTAACTAAAGTGTTATCAATGAAAAACACTTTAATTAACTAATCCTTTTTTATTAACACTTAGTTAACTCTTAGTAACTGAAATCGTGTTGATTGATTTACTTGAGTGACCACTGTCAATTCTCCTTTAAATAACTAATGTATCCATTGTATATTTAACTGAAGCTTAACAATCTTTAACTGAGGCATACATTGTTACATTAATTGAAGCTTAACGATTCGAGTTCATCTTAGTCAACTAAAGTCATCTCATGTGCAATTTTATTTCTCTTGTTCTCTATGATTTATCTCTGTGTCTCTCATCTTTACTGCATGGTCAATCTATGCTAACTTTAACTATCTATTGTATCATACTATACTCAGAATATTTGTTTGATGTTGTGATCATATTATATTACTCCAGAACAAATGATCATATGCTAAAGCAATTCACTCTAGAGGAGACTTACTAACATCTAGGAACCATGGAGAGTAATATATCACACAACAATAATGCTTCAACATGCAAATCATCCACCTCTATAATTGGAGGTCCACCCCATCGGTACCTACTATAACTAGAGCTCCCCATGAGAATTAACTACCTCTATAACTATAGGTCCACCTCATAGGGACCTACTATAACTAGAGGTCCATATGAGAATCATGACTTGATACATACAATTCTGGAGCCTTGTCCAACAAGACTTTACAACATCATCACTTTGATAAATCAAATCATTCACCTCAAAACATGAGGAATAACATTTATAACTGAAGGCTTAGTCATCCTTAGTCCAACCTAAGAATCTAATCCAAGGTACTAAGTCCAAATCGACCTCTCTACCTCAACACATGAGGCCTAATCCTGGATGCACAAGATTGGCTTAGAGAATGACTCGTGGTGTTGTGCATTTAACACTCCCTCTCAATGAGGGAGGAATTCTAGTCTTCCATGCCAATATTGTCTCAGAAGTACCTATCCTCTATCACTACCAAAGTCTTTGTTAAAAAAAATGGAATTTGCTTTTCAGTAGCAATGTACCAAAGTCTTACCTTAATAGACCATGTCTCTAATGAAGTGACACTTCATCTCAATGTGTTTCAACTTAACATGAAACATAGGGTTTTCAGAAATCTTGATACATCTTTGAATGTTACATCAAATGATTGTAGACTCAAGTTTTTAATCCAACGAATAGCTTCCCAAGATACGTTACTTCTTAGCAGGTAGTATTATTTGTAATACACTTTTTATTTTGTCGTACTCGCCACAATATACATAGTTGATCTCAGGATAAAACAATAGCCAGATAACACAACTTATAATAGGTATTTTATGTATCAAGTACATTAAGCTACCTATATTGACATGTAGTTTCCCTAAACTAGAAACCATGGATTTTTAATCCATCACATCAAAATTTTACAACACATTAAATTTGTAATATCTTTGTAAAAGGAAAAATATCATCTTTCCTTTATCAATATTCAACGCTTTCTTTCTTCTTATTGACTTCAAGAATATTCTATTGTCTGGAGAATTTCTTTGTGAGCTTGTCAGTCTCTGTGATGGTCTCCAAGGCCTGACCACTTTCAAAGTGGTTTCATTTTTTGCTTTTCTATATCATAGTACCCCACATAGCCAACTATATGGATATCTGACAAGTTTTACTACTCCCCAATAGTCTAGACTATAACTCTTTTTAGTGTCGGATAGTCTCGGAGACCTTGACTATTATCTTATAGTCATCTGAGGTCTTGACTATGTCTCTGCTCATGTGGGTGTACTCCACAAGATATATTATAGCCCCTAGTTGTATGAGTTATGTATCATGACTTATCTGAGCTATGTGCAGCTTTAGTGGCTAATCTACTGCAAGGATTAATTGATCCATGTACCACTACATAGCTAATATGATTCATATACCATTGTATGGATTAACCTGAGCCATATACTACTATATGGCTAATCGGTATCTAAGTCATGTATCACTGCATGGATTACCAATGGGGAGAATTCTCGAGTCATGTCCCACATGACTAACTGGTGGGGATTATATCTATCTGTTGTTGCTTATGGAAACACATTAATACTCCCTCTTCAACTAGAGGAGTCTTGATGTACTACACCAAGCTTGTCCCGGAAGTACTCAACTTTACTTTGGGTATAGGCTTAGTAAGTATGTTGGAAATTATTCTCATTTATGGATGTGTACTGGAGTTGTACTTATTCTTTAAGCACCATGTCTAAAAAATAACTGACTAGGAACCTTTTGAATCCTTACTTCTTTACAATATGCTATATCTGGAGCAACATCTCTAATGTGAATTTTCTCATCCACTGCACTATTCAGAATCCATATATCCTTGCAATTTTATTTCTCTATCTAAGACATATCTGAGTCCATATCCACTTGTACCATGTAGGTATATCAACACATGCTTTGTTGTACATGACTATTTACTGACAACAAAGCATATATATGGTCCTAGTGCTAACCAGGTACATCTAGGATCTACTCAATTGTTTGTGAGATCCTCCAAATTTGAAGAAGAATCATCTTCAGATTCATTAGCATATGTGTTTCTATGGTATTACAATCCATTGTCCTAAATTTCTTCATGATCTCTATTGAATATTTTCCTTAACTGAGGAAAATCTCATCTAGCATATGCCACACCTATAATCCTAGGAATCATGCCAAGATTCTTGAATAATGTACTATGCTTCATATTCTATATGAGCACCATGCAGATATTCTCTTAATAAGAGGTTCATCAACCAATTCCACTGGTTCTTTGGGAGTTAGTGAATCTAGCTTCTCCCTCTCAACGTTTGGATGGGTAGAAATGAAATTTGGGTCCTTCATCATGTTCATCCATGTATGTATCACATTGAATCTCTTTCAATCTCTTAAATGAAAACATGATAGAAAAATATATTCAGGAGTCTTCTCTTCTAAAATAATATTAGCGATTCTATTATATATATATATATATATATATATATATATATTGTTGGAGGATTATTCCCATAGAAACATAGGATCCTCTCGATCTGCTCCTAGAAGATTCTTGCTTCAGGGCATCCCGCTCTCTTTCAGGATCTACCTTTGGAATGGATTTACATATTCAATACTTGTCATTCTCCACTTGTAGGTCAGGGCATATGGTTTTAACCTACAAGACAAATTTATTCTAATGATCAACAACATTGCATAGTCATAAAATTCAATCATATGAATACTTTAATGCAATGGAAATGGTTCACATGGTTATGTACATATTTTAATCAAAGTCTCAGCATAACCATCATTTATATCTCATGAAATGTTATGCAACCTTGTATGCTACTTAATTCAATCATAACATGTACTACATGAATTTTACCATTCTCTAATAAAAGAAAAACTATAACTTATACCCATCATGTTATACCATAACATACTTCCTAATTCTAGGAATACAAATCTCTATATAACTATAATGAAATATGTTAAAAACCAAACCATTTAGATCTGATTTATAAGAGCATTTAATAATCAAAATATCAAAATACAAATACTTATCTTTTATTGTTTTGAAGGCTCCCTTTTGATCACTGCTTCCTTGCAGAGATTACTGGAGTCCCGAGGTTTTAATCTTCTTTCTTCACTACATCTTTAACTTACAAAAATTGGTGTCATGATATAGGTAGCGAATATATGCATGGGAAATTGAGGTCTCATGCAAACTAGAGACAATTCTCTTCTACTGATGCATTTTAAAGGAAATATTCCTTCCGACGGTCATCTTCTTTTTCATCGGATGATTTATTCCGAGTAGTTTCATCTTCTATAGTAGTAGAAGCGTGAAACCGGTCTTTACCCTTTTTCTTTGCTTTGCACTCTCTTGTGTAGTGTCCCTTCTTTTCAGAGTTGTAACATTTAACCTTCCACTTGTCAAAGTATTTTTTGTACACCTTCTTTGAGTGGGAAAACTTATTTTGAGAGAATTTATTCGTGCCTTTCTTCATCCTTGTCGTTAGGGAAACATTTTCTTCTTTGGTGCACACTGACTTTCTCTGTATTCACCCGTCCTCTTAGAGGAAGTGATGCCACAACCTCTCAAAGTTAGGTTGCACATATCGGTCATTTACCACTGCCAAGAATGTTTCCCATGCAGATGGGAGACCATCAATAGAGGTTTGGAGAAGATCATATTCATCCACCGCAATCCCAATACTAACAAGTTGATCTCTTACCTTAGAGATATTGGTGAAGAATGATTCCATAGTCTCGTTCTTATCCATATTTAGGTTTTGGAGCTTGTTCTTCAAGGCCCTCTTTTGAATCGAGGCCTTCTTCTCATAAAGGTTGGTCATTGTATCAAAAAATCCTTTTCGATATTCAACAGAGTGATCATGGACATCAATTTGTCCTTTACCTAATCATAGATGATACATTTGTCCTTATCTTAGTTCTTCTTGAAGTTGATGCACCATGCATTGGATGTAGGCTCATCCATCACTATGGATACGTAGTTATCCAAGTCATGTTCCTCCAATATGTTCAACACTCTTGATTTACAAGTGTTGAATTTTGATGTCCCCTCATGATGGTCTTTGGGTCGAACAGATATCGATACCATGGCTCTCAAAAAAAATTCTCAACTCCTCAAGATCTATGTAGGCTTCTATTTTTCTTTAACAACTCATCTCCTTCATGTCCTAAGCTCTAATACCATGTTAATTTTTGCAAAAATATGATGATATTTGAACTTTAAAAATTTATGTATGGAAATACTGAATACTTGAAACAATGAACCATTCAATCACATGAAACATTCAACCACAACACAAGATGTACACTAGGAATAATGAGGATGAAAACCCTAACAAATATTCAAACTATAATTATGATAGATCAAAGAGAATGTCTTTTACACAATAAGAAAATTTATTCTGGCACCCTAGGTGGAATATAAGAGATAATACTTAACAATAGAGAATAGAGATCAAATGTATCAACTTTCCGTGTTCCCAACACATTAATAACAGGAAAGAAACACTGCCATGTAAGTTGTTCTCTATGATTTATCTATGTATCTCTTATCTTTACTGCATGGTAAATATGTGTTAACTTTAACTATCTATCATATCATACTATACTAATAATATTTGTTTGATGTTGTGTTCATATTATATTACTCTGGACCAAATGATCATATGCTAAAGTAATTCACATTAGATGTGGTTTGTCTCTAGAGGAGACTTAATAGCATCTAGTGACCATGGTTTGTAATATATCACACATCATTAATGCTTCAACATGCAAAGCACCCACCTCTATAACTAGAGTTCCACCCCATGGGTACCTACTATAATTGGAGGTCCACATGAGAATCAACTACATCTATAACTAGAGGTCCACCTCATAGGTACCTACTATAACTCGAGGTCCATATGAGAATCATGACTTGATACATACAAGTGTGGAGCCTTGTCCAATAATAATTTACAACATCATCACTTTGATAAATCGAAGCATTCACCTCAACACACGAGGAATAACCTTTATAACTAAAGGCTTACTCATCCTTAGGTCCAACCTAAGAATCTACTCCAAGTTACTGAGTCCAACTCAGTCTCTCTAACTCAACACATGAGGCCCAATCCTGGATGCACAAGATTGTCTTGGAGAATGACTCGCGATGTTGTACATTTAACAATCTATTTGTAACGTTACATCCTTAGAAATACCCAAACCCCTTCTTCAAAACTCCTTTCACTGTGATGTTGAGTTGCTTGTTGTTTCATCTTGTTTTTTGACATACTTATGTTGTCCTTCAGTATCTAGAAAACTTCTTGTTGGTGCATTGTGATCTTCCATGGCTTGAACTTTAGATTTTTCTTTTAAGGTAGATGTGACAGATGGAGGATGGTACCCATAATCGAGACAATTTTTATGACATATGAAAGGAAGCATTGCGCCACCATTTTTTCAAAGATAACCATTTCACTCACTATATTTGTTTATCATATGCAAAGCATTGAATATATCCTTCCAAACCTTTGTTCACTATCTCAATTTTTCCATCGGTTTGAGGATGCTAATATGAATTGTAAACCAAATAGGCACCCAAACAACAAAATAATTCAGTCCAAAATTTACCATTGAAAATTGGATATCTATCACTTACAATAATCTTCGTGTTTTCATGTAACTTCTGAATTGTTTCTATGAAGGTTGTAGCTATTGTACTTGCTTTAAAAGGGTGTGCACAAAAGTGTGCATACTTTGTGAGTCTATAAACAACCACCATAATAACATTCTTCCCTTTTGACTTGGGTATACTTGTGATAATCCATTGAGAATCCCTCCTAGCGCTGACAGGGTATTTCTACCAATTGTAAAATACCTGGGGTCTTAAATGTCTCTACCTTATTTTGTTGGAAAACGAAACATTCTACCACGAACCTTTGAACATCAAATGTAAGACCTCCCCAAAAAAATTATTTTGTGACCCTATGGTAGGTTTTTAGGAATCTTGAGTCCCACCTATAAGATAGGTGTGTGATTCCAAAAGGATATTTTATTTGAGTTTGGATTTTTACATATATACAAGCAATCCTTTGTTGGAGACATTTACCATCATACACACTCTTTCGGTCAAATTGGCCTAGTTAAACCACTATCCTAAGTTTAATTGACATCAGTGGATCATTAATTA
>LPNX011122562.1:134877-179231 GCA_001517045.1 Pseudotsuga menziesii
CCTAGGAAACCACAAGGGATAAAACGCAACAAACTTGTGATAGAGATCTTACTTCAAATTATCCAAATACATAGTAATCACATATATCATAAGATAAACCCCAAGAACAAAGGAGAAACTCCTCCAAATATAGGGAACCCCATAAAATACTTCTTCTAGCTAGTAGAATACTTCTTCCTTGAGTGGAGTGAACTTGGTTGGGTGAAAATGAGTGACGCACCTTGTTATTATAGTTGACTTTATGTTTGCTTGTTCACTTTAACTGGGGCCAACTTGACACTTAATCTGGTCTGACTCGTCTTTTATGCATAATAATCATTGTTTATTATTATATTTTCTAAGGCCGACTTGGTGAGGATTCCTCACACAGCTACTACATCAATACTCCCTCTCAGCCAGGGAAGAATCACCATACTAGAACACCGCGTATGGATATCATTTGTAAATCAAAATTGTTTATAACATCTCTATATCATAAGAAAGTTCTTCCAACACAGTATCAGTCCATCGAGAAGTGTCAACAATTCAACCCAGTTCATCGAGGAGTCAATATGCACCAACTCAACCCTGTCCATTGGGGAACCTACATGTAACAACTCAACTTATTATATCAAGGAGTCAATAACTCAACCCAGTACACTTGTGGGTCCACATACACCAGCTCAATCCATTCCATTGGAGAGCCTACATGTAATATGCACTAGTATGCACCAATTTCTCCACCCCATCACAAGGTGTCTTAGAGATCTCCCCACTCTGTCTAAGAGTGTCTAGGAGAATGCACTAAATTTATCCATCACATCACATGATGTCCAAGAGATATCCCCACTCAGTCATAGAGTGTCTAGGAGCATGTGTCGGTCTCTCCATCCCTTCACAGGATGTATGAGAGATCTCCCACTCCATCACAAAGTGTTCGGGAGAATGTAGTGGCCTCTCCACCCCTTCACAAGGTGTCCAAGAGATATCCCTAGTCTATCATAGAGTGTCTGAGAGAATGTTGTGACCTATCCACCCCTTCACAGGGTGTTCTAGAGATATCCTCACTCCATCACAGAGTGTTTGGTAGAATGCAATGGCCTCTCCACCCCTTCACAGGGTGTCTGAGAGATCTCCCCACGACATCATAGAGTGTATGAGACAATCCTGTGGTCTCTCCACCCCTTCATAAGGTGTCCAAGAGATCTCCCCACTCGGTCACAAAGTGTCCGAAATAATGTCACTATAAAATCATACTTCCCTCTCAACGAGGGAGTTAACATGGGACTAATATCCCCACTCCATCACAGAGTTACCAGGAGAAGGTACGGTCCCATTTTTAGTAATCTAGGGACTATTCTCCCCACTTTATCATAGATTGTTTTGGATAATTCACTGCCCCATTCCGACTCATCTACCCTTAGCCAAGTCACGTGACTAGTACTGGGATAATGTATGCTTGATGTTGCATACATCCATCTTCAAGCTCATCACATCTCCCTTTGTACTAGAGAACCTTTCTCCCTCTACATCTGAGCATCATACTCTCCCTCTAGATCTTGATGTCAGAGAGTTGTTGTCTTAAGGAAAGGCTCTATTGATGTTGTTATTTTCAAACAATTTCTTCAAGACCCCAAACATATTTTTGGTTTTCTTCTTCTAAGAAATATGACGTTCCAAGTGGTATTTTACTGCATCTATCAGGATCCTTGTTTCCTTCACATCATTCTTCCTCAATTTAGTCTTCTTTGCTTCTTCTTTTGCTTATGGTACCTTTTCATTTACCAACTTTAGAAGATCATTCTCCTCTAGGATTCTTCACTAATTGGTAATGTCTTGTGAACTTTAAACGAGGCCTTCAACAATACAAATGCATTTATCTCACCAATAATATGCAATATTTGTCATCTTAGGAACTTGAATTTCCTCAATAATTTTTCATAGAGTTTAATGCTCTTGAGCTCATCGATATTAATTTTCCTTTATGGAGAGATGTGACAAATTAGTCATCACTAGTAGATACTTGACCTTAGGGATGCGGATTCTTCTACCTTAAATAATTGTTAGTGAAAAATAATTTTGCAATATTCAAATTGCATATTCCTCGCCACAAATGAGTTTATATAGTTTGAAAGCATGTCAAATTCCATTTGATGCCATTACCAAATGCATGGAATACAACTTATGTTGAAAATTGTTATCAACCATAGTGTGCCGACAAAGGATACTATACCATAGCTTGGAACTCTTTCCCACATGAAATCTATTCTATGAAATAAACAACATAGAACACCACAATTACCATGTTGTGACTCCAGTTATCTACAAGGTAATGTCACACTACTTAACGGACATTGATTGATGAGCACAGATTGCTATGGAAGCACCTGCTAAACTCGTTGATGCAAATCCAAGTGTACTAAATTAATCAAAGGAATGGGTCATCTTTTATATCTAAAGATTATCTAATATTATAATTGTAATATATACTATAGAGTTAATGTAACATCACAGTGGTAAATATCCTTCCTTTCGTGTGATTATTTGATAATGATATTTCTATAGAGAGAGAGAGAGAGAGAGAGAGAGAGAGAGAGAGAATAAAGGAGCACAAATAAAAATAGTTAATGTATGCCATCCACACTTTCATGAAAATATAATGTACATTTTAATGTAAATGTAATGTACAATCACTCTCAATATATCTGATTAGTAAAAGAGAGAATATATTACTTGAGAATTTCAAGCAACCCTTAATAATTTATTGTGAAAAGACCCATGTTCAAAATCCCCCAACTTCATGAAAATGAGGCTAGATGCAATTCTTGGATGATTTTGATGGGGTATATATGTATTACATTAGATAAAGGAAAAATCGTAAATTTCTACAAGCAGCCCTGTGACTAAGGAATGAAATTAAAAAAAATCAATAAGTACTTAGAAATGTAAAGAGTCTGTTGAGGCCTGGAAATTCGCAGGCAACAACAGCAAGGAATTCTCCATAGTCAACATTCCCAACTAGCCTGTGACTGTTTGGTGTAGGGAATCTGTCCGGTTTACGGTCCGGCTACCGTAGGTCGGGTAACAAAAATAAAAGGTTTTACCGGTTGTGGCCCGGTCCACCACATATATTTTTGTATTTTTTGATTTTAAGTATGATCTGCAAGTGCTTATCTAAGATGCAGATTGATTGAGAATGCAAGTAGTATTCACAATGTGATGCGTAGGTTCTTACCTCTCGTCTTAGACTCTCTTGCATATAAATCACACACAGCAAGAAATTAAAACTAACTACCTAACCTATCCCTAGGGAGAAAGATAGCATGAGTAATGTATTTTTGTGCATGCATTATAAAAAGAAATTACATATAGCTCATACTTCTTTCAAACACATGAACATTTAAAGATATTTGAACAACCAGATAGCCAATTGTTTATGAATAACATTCATTACTCATTGTGGAAATTTTCATAAAATAAACCAGAGATCACTCATACAAGAACATAGGTTCAAAGAGTTAGAATGATCTCACAGTTAATGGACAAAAAGCTGAAAACAAAATAGTTCCTCTTCAACAAATCCATAGCATAGCATTTGAACATTCCACCAAGCTTTCTCCAACAGGAAAACAATAGTTATTTATTGCAAAAGGAAATAGTTCTTCTTACAATACGTCTTGACCAATCTAACTGGGAAAAAGTCCCTCCTCTTGTCTAGATTCTCTATATTTATACAAAAGAACAAAACTATTGGGTTTCCCACGAAATGACTCTTGGGCTTCCCCAACTCTTCACCTCCCACATTTTCTTTCATTAAGTGTCTATAAAATTTACAATATATTACAATAAAATGAATAAAATGCTCATGAGGAGGGTCCCGCTTGACTATTCAAAAATTTCTTCCATGTTGAAGCTTTTGAGGCAATACTTTCGAATTCGTAAGGTTCTAGGAAACGAATATTTATTTCAAATTTAGCAGCCTGGTTTCTTATGACTTCTATTCTGGCTGCGCTCAAGTGAAGTTGGTCCTCTAACAACTGCACACTAACCACGGAATGATCTACTTCATTCCTCAGGGTCTGTTCATCTAAAGCTTTGATGTGCTGTATCCTTTGTTCATCTTCATGATACCTCCTTTGTAAAATTTCCAAAAACAGGCTGTGGTCTGGAAAAGTATCCATTCTTTGCTCAGCCTCTACCTGGCATCGATTATAAGTGATCAGAAGTCTCCTGAAGAATTTTGCACAAGCCCCTTTTGTCTTCTTAACAGCCTTCTTGAATTCTTCGGCTGTGTTGATGGCAAACTCCAGTAATTCATAGTCTTTCCTTAGGGCTTGTTGACCTTTTGATGGTAGATCTGCAGGGGTTTCTTCATTCGCTTCTAATCTCACCATTCTTCCTGTTAGGACTTCTAAGATGTCCTGCGATCTATCAACAAAATATGAAGAGGTTTCTAAAATCTCTTCCAGCCGATTGTCCACCTGTAAGGCCTTGCACCTTTCTTCCTCTATGGCCATTTGTAGCTGGTGAATCTTGCTCCTCTGTGCTAGGACGTGCTCCTTGAAAGGCTGAAGACTGACCTGTTGTTCCTTGGCATCTTCTAGAGCTACTGTCAATGAGGTAATCTATTCCTTAAGTTCTGCATTATGCCCCTGAGATTGCCTCTTAGATATCTCCAAGGTAGCCTTCTGTAGCTCCAACTCCCCTATCCTACCTAGCAGCTGCTCCTTTTCTGCCCTCAACCCTTGACATTCTTGCTGCACTTTCTCCAGACTTTCTTGGGCAGCCTCCATAGATCTCTTCTCTACCTGGAGGAACTGAAGCTCAGCTTTTGAAGACTTTATTTCTCATGTATGTCTTCAAACTTTCTCTTTAACCTATTATTTTCCTCTCTTTCCATGCTCAGGGTATCTTTGAGCTGGGAAGAGGACTTCTTTGACTGTTCAAGATCAGTCATTATTCTATCTACATTGTCCTCGGAAGCATGGATCAATGCAGCCCCCGCTCTGATAGTGAACCTGGGGTCCTTGTCTGTCCTATATACTACAGTTATATCATTTATCATTTTACTGGGCTGCCCCCCAGTTTCGACCTTTCTCTCGGTCCTCTTTACTATCCTTTTCCTTTCCTTATCATAAAAGATAGTATTGAAATCCGGTACCTCCTCCCCTTTCTTCTGCTCAAAAGGGATTAGCCTAAGGGTGGGGGCCATAGCCTATCCTAGTGTGCTACCAGCAGCTGCCTCGGGATCTTGAATATCAGGGTTCCCCAAGTCCTGAGCCTGACTGTCTGCTGTATTGGAAGTTGATTGCTCTGTCACTGTCTCTGTCAGCTTTAGATTTTCTGCTTCCCGCTTCTTCAACTCCTCATCCATCTTTCTTTTATTTTCTTCTTCCTCGCTCTTGGCAGCTTCTTCTGCCTTTCTAGCTGCTTCTTGTGCAGCTCTTCTCTTTTCTTCCTCCTCTCCTTTGAGCCAGCTTTCGGCCTCTTGTGCTAGTCTCCTAGCATCTTCATTTCTTTTTCTAGTTTCTGCCTCCTCTGCCTTTGCTTGTTCATCCTATCCTTTTCCGCCTTTGGTGGTGATTTTATTCTTAAACCTTCTTCTTAAGGCTGTTATATTTTGTGCAGTACGGAAAATGGATTCCTCTCTGTCATAGTGGCCAGTGTATTCAAAATGTACATTCACCTCTTTGTAGTGCTCTGCCACCTTATTCCGGGAATCATTCCTGTGGAAACACATTTCCCCAAAATGGAATTTCCCCAACTCTTCCACGAATTCGTCAGCTTTCTTCACCCTAGTAAACTTGTAGCTTCCCAATCTTAATGGCAAAGGAGGGTAGGCTGCTTTCTTATGTTCAAACAGAAAGCTCCCTATGCCATCTAAAAAGACTTGTCTAACTGCCTCTTTGTGGACTACATAGTCAGTGGCATACTTAGGCAGTAGTGAGGGTGCTCTGGAGCATCCAAACATTCTGAAATATAATCCATCCTCAGTTAAGTAATAGTCTGCGTATTCTTCAATCACCTGCAATGCCTCCTCCGACATGCAGTTGCACTTTTTCAAGAAAATCAAGGTATACAATGGCATAATGAAGTGCTCACACACTTCCCTATAGTGACTGTGGTATTTGTGGGCCCACAGGGGCTTGTATGCTGAGTAGACTGGTGTTCTTTCTCGGTCCCAGATACACCTCAGATTGGGAAAGGGTTGGTTGAACAGTATGCAATCAATCAACATAAAGCTCATGTAGAACTCTGATCTCTTCTGGGACACCCCTCCTAATGCTGAAGCAATGCAGGCTGAGAGGCTGTTGGACACAATATTTTCCCAGTTGAACACTATCCCCTGTGTTGCAACATAGGAAATGATAGGCACCCACTCTAATTTGAAGCTTTTACTGTGGGCCCTCCTGAAAGGGCCTGTTCAGCATCAGGGCAATGAATCTGTAAGGGGTTCTTAGACTCGTAGTGTCATATTCTCTGGTAGGCCTAGTTCTAAAGTTCTTTCCAGGCATGAGCATCCTCTTCAGTGTCTCGACTAGGTCCATCTTAATTGCCTTCAGCCAGTCCTCAGTCAAGTACACCTGTGCTTCTAGTAAGTGATAGGGCAGTGCCACATACCCAGGGCTATAAGCAGCATAACCTTGTTTATCAACATTTCCCAAAATCATGGTGGTTACATCTACCCTGGGCAGAATCCACCCAATCACCTCTAAGCATGGAAAAAGCTCAAGTCTAGTAGAAATTTTCATCAATGAAGATCTCTCTATATTGGCATAGATGGTTTCTTCTTCAAACCCTATGTCAGGTACTTCTCAGCGGGTTATTAATCTGTAAATTTTCCCCCATTGATATTCGGGTTCCACACCAACTATGCATTTGGTGTCCTCGTAGGTGTATTCGACTCTGGTAACGATTTCGACTTCAGGTTCCTCTTCTACCACGGGGGCCTTCTTCTTCTGACGTTTAGACATCTTGGATTCTGAGGAATTTCCCTGTCATGTACAGAAATTGCTTTTAGGTTCTGTTGGGTCATTTCTAGATAACATTTAAAATGGAGGCAACTGTATAAGCATTTTACCTTATCTATGCTAAACATGAGTGCAGCCATGAAGAAATAAGCAAACAATGCTCAAAAACCAAAAGCTCCTGCCCAAAAACTAAAACCAGCTTACGACCAACAATTGTAGAATTAACCTAGAAAAGCATGGCCTTTCTAAAACGACCACAATCCTCTTCCTAATGCTGAATAGAAAACGGTTTCAAAAACCCCCTCTCGACACTGTGGATTACAACGTTACGCGGTGCCTAATCTCAAGTGGGGACACTGCAAGTGGTAGCGCACTAGAAGATAAGGGGAAGCTAGCTTGCTGCAAAAAAATGCTCACTTCACGGTCTGAATAGGTAATGCACTCGGAACTTAAAATGGGTCGGGGTTCATCCTCGAGCTTGAACAGTCTCATCCTAAGCGGGAAGTAAAAACAACCACTTAGCACTGGTTTGCGAAGACAAGGGCTATCGAACTATGGAACTAGACTCACGGCATCTTGGATGAAAACCATGAAATTCCCTCCCCGGACGACCAAACACAAACTGGGGGAAACTGGTGCGGATAGCATAACGGTCGTCTGCACCGGTTTCCCTAGCAGTCAAGTGCGGTCTGCAAACCCCCAATGGTCGTGAAAGTTATCATTGCAAAACTAAGAAACCTCCCACCGAGCAGCCATACCATCTATCTAGGAAATAAATACATGGCAAGATGAGAAAACCTAGGAAAACACTAACCGTGAAGACAGCAAAAGTAGTTCGACCAATCAGATGGAACGGTAAACCGGCATAAGGGCCTACCTGGCACTGTGCTGCGCTACTGGTGGAGGAAAACCAGTAAAATTCCACGACAGAGCCACCTATGAGCAAAGGTACCGACATCAAAAGCCTTGGTCTGCTCGAGCGAAAACGACAACACGGAGAAATCGCCAAAATACAATAAAAGAATAAACCCCCAAACCCAACATATATACGTCGCGGTCAACATGCAATCGGTGGGAAACTAAGATCATCGAGAGACGGAAAAGCTACGAGATCGACGATCATGTTACCATCTCCTCTGCAACGGCGAATGAAGAAAACATCGAAACGCCCGCAATGGCGTTGGCGGGAGAAACAAATCAACACTCGCATCGAAGTTCGCGAGACTAGGGCTTCGGGTCAAAAGATGATTAGAGAGCCGCAATGGCGAACCCGTAAAAGAAAAAAGTTCCACAGACCAGCAAAACGGAGTAAGAATAAACATGTCTTAAGCAAAAAATATCGATCAAGCGGACAAGAAAAAAATCAAACTATCAGAAGCCTAGTGCTTTCTAGAGCCGCAACGGTGAAAGTTGGAAAAAACCAAGGACCTGCGAAACAACACTACGGGGTCGAAAAAGGATGAAACAACTCTCGGACTACTTCGCAGAACCTTTTCTGCAATCGCGGAAGACGTATAGACAAAGGTTCCGACATGATTTCAAAACAACTGCCGATAAAGGAAAAATACGTCGGAGACCAAATACACTTGACTCCGGACTTGATGTCCGGTTCTTTTCCGCAACGACGGACGCGTAGACGACTAGACTCCCGAATCAAAAGTCCAAACACTTCCGATGGCGAGGCAAAATTAATTCAAAAATTAAAACATTGCCCTCATAAAAGTAATCTTTATTCAACATCAAGCAAAACCAAAAACTGGGCAAAACAAATTAAAGGAGGGTCCCAAAAATTTTGAATTTTGGGAAAAAGTTGCAACTGCAACAATTGGCGACTACCTGGTGAACCCCAGATTTCTAAATCAACTTCCTCCCAGTCAAAGACTGTTTAATCATCCAGCTCATAAGTTGAATTTTTCTAGATGCTTGTATTCCTAAGATGGCAATCACATGCATTTAAATCATTGAGAACAGTGCATTCTTTGGACATGGGAACACCCAAAATAATTGAAAGTCCAAATAACTCTTTTGAGGCTTAGTAGGTGAGTTTTATTTTACCTCTGTCTTTGGGTAGTTTCTAGCTTGGACACCACAGGATCGTAACATATGGCAAACGAAACTATTCATTTGTTCCTCATTCCCATGCCACTTGCACTTTTGTGCCATTTTGAACTTTTGGTCTTATGAGTCCTCCATCTACTTTTCTTTCTGAATTTTTTATTCAGGCTCTTCCATCCATAGTGTCCTTTTGTGTGAGAGAAGTATTTACTTTTCAGCTCACGGACGGAGAAGAACTTTTAGTAGATTGATATTCATGTTTCTGATACTTTGCTTTGATATGCATTGCTTCCTTTAGGAGTTTTGACTCTTAACAGCCTTTAGGCTTTGAAATCATGGCATGGGATCATTTATATATAATAAACTATTTACCTTGCTTCCTTTCCATGGGTATTTTGCTATCACTCCCTAGGACATCTTAGATGTGAAATGGATGGAGCCTCGAAATAGTATTCTAGACCTCTTAATTCTGAGTTATTTTCAGGGGTTAAGCAGGACTTCAATGAGTGCATAGCCATTTAGGAAAACTACCTACTAGAAGAAATTCTATCATTTCAAAATAAACGCACAGCCTTATCCCAAATATTTCAGTTAATCAAGAACCCTGAAGCTTTCCATGCAACCAAAAGTTTGCCTCTTTTATTTAAAAGCAAACCAAAAATAACCAAAAATAAAAGCGGTAAATCAAAGTAAAACGGCATCAAATTATTTATTTACAAAGTCATCTAAATCAAAAGAAAATAAAAAAATTGTGGCCACCCCTGAAAATCTATCAACTCATGAGTCAAGGGGCTAGGCTGGATTGCGGACATGAGATACCTAACCATGGTCTAATTCTGCTATTTTTGAAACCGAAGCTATGTCTATCAATTTACAATCACTCCCATTAGCCTGTGAAAATTGAAGGAGATCAGGCTGATTGTCAGTCATATTGCTGGCCTCTCCTGATGCATGATATCTTAGTTCAAGCTCCGTAAGATAATTCCCCAAAACAAAATTAGCAAATTCATTTCCTTCTTCTAACTTAGTGATAGTGTGCTTCATGTAAGGTTCCCTTAAAATTTTGATCCGATTTGGGACCCCCTTATGAGGAAACCATAAATGTGACCAATCTGAAGCAAAATACCCCTTTAACCTTGCGGACCAGTCTTGGTTCAGAATAAGTCCATATCCATCCGGTATGTCAGCCACCACAATATCAATAAATTGACATATATTGTTATTTGTAGATAAACGAATGAGAACATTCTCCATTTCTCCCACTACTTTGACATTAGTTCTGTCTAGTTGAGTGACTTCCCAAGCAGTAGGTTTTGGCTGCCCATTAATTTTTTTGCAAACTGCGAGTGGCATAACATTCACTGATGATTCAGAATCTACCAAACAATTATGCACTTTATGATTTAGCATTTCCAGAGTCAAAAGGAAAGGTGGGGTTCTAGCTTTCTCTTCCCCAATTGATTAGACCTCTTCCTCCACAGGTTGGTTTTTCAGTGGGCATCTCTTCTTCTGGCTCTTCAGGCTTTTCAGTATTTTCTTTGTTAACACTTACTTGTTCTTCCATAGGTTTAGCAGGCTTGTTGATCTGCTTCGTATCTTGGCTGCTAACGGTAATTTCGGGTACTTTGTCCTCAACATTGTTCTTTGGTTGTTTCCTGACATTCTCTTGCAACTTCTTAATTTTTGAGATTATTGCACTGTCTTTATTTACCAAATCCATGTCTTTTGTTGTCGTTGGTAAGTTCTCAGGTTTAAGAGTACTTTTTTCTGTATCAAACAAGGAGACACAATCCCATAAAAACATGGTATCATTTTCTTGTTTTTCCATGGTCTTATTACCTTTTTCCCCTTCATCACTGTCCTCAGTCAATTTAGAGTCCAAGAGCTGATTCATTACCAATGTCATCGAATTTAACCATTGAGGACAATTCTTTTTAGAATGGGGTTGTTGGTGAAAAGTGCATAAATTATCCATCCCTACCTCTGTCAGATTCATTGATGTTGAACCGTGTGGAGGGGTCTTGCATCGGTTGTTATCTTCTCTTTTTTGTAATAAGGCTCATAAGCTTTCTGAGCTTCTTTTTTCTTCTCCAAATCTATTATTCTATTGGAAAGCTTTTGCATCATCTTTAACATCCCCTCAAAATCATGTGATTGCTCCTCTTTAGGTTTAGATAGCAATAAGGCTCTTTTCCCAGCAATTTTTTCTCCAGATTGCTCGAGATAATCTTCTATACTTTCCTTTTCAACCTCTACTCTTTCTGCTTCTTCATAAGTCTCTGCTAACATAGGCTTAACTTGAGCTTTTGCAAACATAGCCAAATCCGGACCTAAAGCTAAGGTATAATACTCAATCAGAACTTTATCAGAAGGCTTATCAGTTGCAGAGAAGTTCTTGAGGTAAGCATAAAATCTTTGAGTGAAATTGTGTACCTTCTCGGTCCTTTCTTTTTTTAAAGTGCCCAAACCTTTCATTAGTGTTGCATGCGTCTTTTGGGCTGCATACTTGTTTCTAAAAATCCTTTCAAAGGTATCCCAATCTGGGACAGAGTTTGCATGCAAACCAAAATACCAGGATGCTGCTGCTCCTTTAAGGGTATGTGGGAAAAGTATACAAACAACATCCTCATATTCCCCAGCCCTTAATCCTTCTATTTCCAAATAAAACTTTGCAAGTGGTCATCTACTACAACCTTCTCATTAGGATCAAACTTAGGCAGCAACTTCTCAAAAGCTTGAGGTAAGTCATGCAACGGAGGTGTTAGGTTCAAGGGTGATCTGGCTTTCCAAGCTGGTGGTGGATTTGGTGGGTTAGGCTGGTTTGCATTTACACCTGCCATGAGTCTAGGTGGAGAGTGAGGAGGTGAAGGAATAGGAATATGAATAGGAGAACCGTAAGGTGTGTTTGGGCCTACTTGATTCAAAGGCTGAACAACCTCCTGTAATGCTCCTTCTACTAACTCTTCCAAGTTTCCAACCAACATTGAATCTTCCAAGATGGGATGGTCTTTCTTCTTGTACTCTCTTTGGGGTAAATCAGGGATGATGGGTAATCACCCAATACTCTTTACATAGGCCCGTGTGTATCTCCTCAGACCATTTATCACTTGGTTGTCCACAGCAAACATATGATCCCTATTCTATCGAGGATTTGGATCAGGACACAAACTGCTTTCAAAATTATCACTGGTGGGGTTAATTCGAGAAAACAGGTTTCCTCGGCCAGCCATGCACTGGCGGCCCTCCTTCTAGTGCTAGAAATTGTTGAGGCCTGAAAATTCGCAGGCAACAACAGCAAGGGATTCTCCCCAGTCAACGTTCCCAACTAGCCCGTGACTGTTTGGTGTAGGGAATCCGTCCGGTTTGCGGTCCGGCTACCGTAGGTCATGTAACAAAAATAAAATCTTTTACCGGTTGCAGCCCAGTCCACTGTGTATATTTTTGTATTTTTTATTTTAAGTATGATGTGCAAGTGCTTATCTAAGATGCAGATTGATTGAGAATGCAAGGAGTGTTCACAATGTGATGCACAAGTTCTTACCTCTCGTCTTAGACTCTCTTGCATCTAAATCACACACAGCAAGAAATTAAAACTAACTACCTAACCTATCCCTAGGGAGCAATATTTAGCACTTATTAATGAGTAATGTATTTTGTGCATGCATTATAAAAAGAAATTACATATAGCTGATACTTCTTTCAAACACATGAACATTTAAAGATATTTGAACAACCAGATAGCCAATTGTTTATGAACAACATTCATTACTCATAGTGGAAATTTTCATAAAATAAACCAGAGATCACTCATACAAGAACATAGGTTCAAAGAGTTAGAATGATCTCACAGTTAATGGACAAAAAGCTAAAAATGAAATAGTTCCTCTTCAACAAATCCATAGCATAACATTTGAACATTCCACCAAGCTTTCTCCAACAGGCAAACCGTAGTTATTTATTGCAAAAGGAAATAGTTCTTCTTACAATACGTCTTGACCAATCTAACTGGGAAAAAGTCCCTCCTCTTGTCTAGATTCTCTATATTTATACAAAAGAACAAAACGGTTGGGTTGCCCCCGAAATGACTCTTGGGCTTCCCCAACTCTTCACCTCCCACATTTTCTTTCATTAAGTGTTTATAAAATTTACAATATATTACAATAAAATGAATAAAATGCTCATGAGGAGGGTCCCGCTTGACTATTCAAAAATTTCTTCCATGCTGAAGCCTCTGAGGCAATACTTTCGAATTCATAAGGTTCTAGGAAACGAATATTTATTTTGAATTTAGCAGCCTGGTTTCTTATGACTTCTATTTTGGTTGTGCTCATGCGAAGTTGGTCCTCTAACAACTGCACACTAACCGTGGAATGATCTACTTCATTCCTCCGGGTCTGTTCGTCTAAAGCTTTAATGTGTTGTATCCTTTGTTCATCTTCATGATACTTCCTTTGTAAAATTTCCAAAAACAGGTTGTGGTCTGGAAAAGTATCCATTCTTTGCTCAGCCTCTACCTGGCATCGATTATAAGTGATGAGAAGTCTCCTGAAGAATTCTGCACAAGCCCCTTTTGTCTTCTTAACAGCCTTCTTGAATTCTTCGGCTGTGTTGATGGCAAACTCCAGTAAATCATAGTCTTGCCTTAGGGCTTGTTGATCTTTTTATGGTAGATCTGCAGGGGCTTCTTCATTCGCTTCTAATATCGTCATTCTTCTTATCAGGACTTCTAAGATGTCCCGTGATCTGTCAAAAAAATATGAAGAGGTTTCTAAAATCTCTTCCAGCCGGTTGTCCACCTGTAAGGCCTTGGCCTTGCACCTTTCTTCCTCTATGGCCATTTGCAGCTGGTGCATATTGCTCCTCTGTGCTAGGACGTGCTCCTTGAAAGGCTGAAGACTGACCTGTTGTTCCTTGGCCTCTTCTAGAGTTGTTTTCAACGAGGTAATTTGTTCCTTAAGTTCTGCATTCTACCCCTGAGATTGCCTCTCAAATTCCTCCAAGGCAGCCTTCTGCAGCTCCAACTCCCCTATCCTGCCTAGCAGCTGCTCCTTTTCTGCCCTCAACCCTTGACATTCTTGCTGCACTTTCTCCAGACTTTCTTGGGCAGCCTCCATAGATTTCTTCTCTACCTGGAGGAACTGAAGCTCATCTTTTGAAGACTTTATTTCTCGTTGTATGTCTTCAAACTTTCTCTTTAACCTATTATTTTCCTCTCTTTCCTTTCTCAGGGTATCTTTGAGCTGGGAAAAGGACTTCTTTGACTGTTCAAGATCAGTCATTATTCTATCTACATTGTCCTCGGAAGCATGCATCAATGCAGCCCCCGATATGATAGTGAACCTGGGGTCCTTGTCTGTCCCATATACTACAGTTATATCATTTATCATTTTATTGAACTGCCCCCCAGTTTCGACCTTTCTCTCGGTCCTCTTTACTATCCTTTTCCTTTCCTTATCATAAAAGATAGTATTGAAATCTGGTACCTCCTCCCCTTTCTTCTGCTCAAAAGGGATTAGCCTAAGGGTGGGGACCATAGCCTGTCCTGGTGTGCTACCAGCAGCTGCCTCAGGATCTTGAATATCAGGGTTCCCCAAGTCCTGAACCTGACTGTCTGCTGTATCGGAAGTTGATTGCTCTGTCACTATCTCTGTCAGCTTTAGCTTTTCTGCTTCCCGCTTCTTCAACTCCTCATCCATCTTTCTTTTCTTTTCTTCTTCCTCGCTCTTGGAAGCTTCTTCTGCCTTTCTAGCTGCTTCTTGTGCAGCTCTTCTATTTTCTTCCTCCTCTCCTTTGAGCTAGATTTCGGCCTCTTATGCTAGTCTCCTATCATCTTCATTTCTTTTTCTAGTTTCTGCCTCCTCTGCCTTTGCTTGTTCATCCTATCCTTTTCCGCCTTTGGTGGTGATTTTCTTCTTAAACCTTCTTCTTAAGGTTGTTATATTTTGTGCACTGCGGAAAATGGATTCCTCTCTGTCCCAGTGGCTGGTGTATTCAAAATGTACATTCGCCTCTTTGCAGTGCTCTGCTACCTTATTCCGGGAATCATTCCTGTGGAAACGCATTTCCCCAAAATGGAATTTCCCCAACTCTTCCATAAATTCGTCCGCTTTCTTCACCCTAGTAAACTTGTAGCTTCCCAATCTGAATGGCAAAGGAGGGTAGGATGCTTTCTTATGTTCAAACAGAAAGCTCCATATGCCATCTAAAAAGACTTGTCTAACTGCCTCTTTGTGGAATACATAGTCAGTGGCATACTTAGGCAGTAGTGAGGGTTCTCTGGAGCATCCAAACATTCTGAAATATAATCCATCCTCAGTTAAGTAATAGTCTGCATATTCTTTAATCACCTGCAATGCCTCCTCCGACATGCAGTTGCACTTTTTCAAGAAAATCAGGGTATACAATGGCATAATGAAGTGCTCACACACTTCCCTATAGTGACTGTGGTATTTGTGGGCCCACAGGGGCTTGTATGCTGAGTAGACTAGTGTTCTTTCCTGGTCCCAGATACACCTCAGATTGGGAAAGGGTTGGTTGCATAGTATGAAATCAATCAGCATAGAGCTCATGTAGAACTCTGATCTCTTCTGGGACACCCCTCCTAATGCTGAAGCAATGCAAGCTGAGAGGCTGTTGGACACAATATTTCCCCAGTTGAACATTGTTCCTTGTGTCGCAACATAGAAAATGATAGGCACCCACTCCAATTTAAAGCTTTTACCGTGGTCCCTCTCGAAAATCCTGTTCAACATCAGGGCAATGAAACTGTAAGGGGTTCTTAGACTTGTAATGTCATATTCTCCGGTAGGCCTAGTTCTAAAGTTCTTGCCAGGCATGAGCATCCTCTTTACTGTCTTCACTAGGTCCATCTTAACTGCCTTCAGCCAGTCCTCAGTCAAGTACACCTGTGCTTCTGGTAAGTGATAGGCTAATGCCACATACCCAGGGCTGTAAGCAGCATAACCCTATTTATCAACATTTCCCAAAATCATGGTGGTTACATCTGCCCTAGGTAGAATCCACACAATCACCTTCGAGCATGGAAAAATCTCAGGTCTAGTAGCAATTTTCATCAATGAAGATCTCTCTATATTGGCATAGATGGTTTCTTCTTCAAACCCTATGTCAAGTACTTCTCCGCGGGTTATTAATCTGTAAATTTCCCCCCATTGATATTCGAGTTCCACACCAACTATGCATTTGGTGTCCTCGTAGGTGTATTCGACTCTGGTAACGATTTCGACTTCAGGTTCCTCTTCTACCATGAGGGCTTTCTTCTTCTGACATTTAGACATCTTGGATTCTGAGGAATTTCCCTGTCATGTACAGAAATTGCTTTTAGGTTCTGTTGGGTCATTTCTAGATAACAATCAAAATGGAGGCAACTGTATAAGCATTTTACCTTATCTATGCTAAACATGAGTGCAGCCATGAAGAAATAAGCAAACAATGCTCAAAAACCAAAATCTCCTGCCCAAAAACTAAAACCAGCTTATGACCAACAATTGCAGAATTAACCTAGAAAAGCATGGCCTTTCTAAAACAACGACAATCCTCTTCCTAATGCTGAATAGAAAACGGTTTCAAAACCCCCCTCTCGGCGCTGTGGATTACAACGTTACATGGTGCGTAATCTCAAGTGAGGACACTACAAGTGGTAGCGCACTAGAAGATAAGGGGAAGCTAGCTTGCTGCAAAAAAATGCTTACTTCACGGTCTGAATAGGTAATGCACTCGGAACCTAAAATGGGTCGGGGTTCATCCTCGAGCTTGAGCAGTCTCATCTTAAGTGGGAAGTAAAAACAACCACGCAGCACTGGTTTGCGAAGACGAGGGTGACCAAACTGTGGAACCAGACTCACGGCATCTTGGAAGAAAACCATGAAATTCCCTCCCTGGACGGCCAAACACAGACTAGGGGAAACTGGTGTGGACAGCGTAACGACCGTCTGCACCGGTTTCCCCAGCAGTCGAGTACGATCTGCAAACCCCCAACGGCCGCGAAATTTATCATTGCAAAACTAAGAAACCTCCCACTAGGCAGCCATGCCATCTATCTAGAAAATAAATACATGCCGAGATGGGAAAACCTAGGAAAACACTAACCGTGGAGACAGCAAAAGTAGTTCGACTAATCAGACGGAACGGTAAAACGGGAATAAGGGCCTACCTAGCACTGTGCTGGACGACTGGTGGAGGAAAACCAGTAAACTTCCACGGCGGAGCCACCTAGGAGCAAAGGTACTGACAACGAAAGCCTTGGTCTACTCGAGCGAAAATGACAACATGGAGAAATCGCCAAAATACAATAAAATAATAAACCCCCAAACCCAACATATATACGTCACGGTCAACATGCAATCGGTGGGAAAATAAGATCATCGGGAGACGGAAAAGCTACGGGATTGGATTATGTTACCATCTCCTCTGCAACGGCGAATGAAGAAAACGTCGGAATGCCCGCAATGGCGTTGGTGGGAGAAACAAATCAGCACTCGCATCGGAGTTCGCGAGACTAGGGCTTTGGGTCAAAAGATTATTAGAGAGCCGCAATGACGAACCCGTAAAAGGAACAAGTTCCGCAGACCAGCAAAACAGAGTAAGAATAAACATGTCTTAAGCGAAAAATATCGATCAAGCGGACAAGAAAAAAATCAAACTATCGAAAGCCTAGTGCTTTCTAGAGCCGCAACGGCGAAAGTTGGAAAAACCCAAGGACCTGCGAAACAACACGGTGAGGTCGGAAAAGGATGAAACAACTCTCGGACAACTTCGCAGAACCTTTTCTGCAACCGCGGAAGACGTATAGACAAAGTTTCCGACGTGATTTCAAAACAACTATCGATAAAGAAAAAATACATCGAAGACCAAATACACTTGACTTCAGACTTGATGTCCGGTTCTTTTCCGCAATGGCGGACGCACAGACGACTAGACTCCTGACTCAAAAGTCCAAACACTTCCAATGGCGAGGCAAAATTAATTCAAACATTAAAACATTGCCCTCATAAAAGTAATCTTTATTCAACATCAAGCAAAACCAAAAACTGGGCAAAATGAATTAAAGGAGGGTCCCAAAATTTTTGAATTTCGGGAAAAAGTTGCAGCTGCAACAGAGTCTCATCCTTAAAAATAAATTAACACTACTCAAAACATAATAGCTATAATCTTAGATTGGAAAAAAGAGAGAGAAAATAACTAAATTCTGAAAAAATCAAGATGTTTAAATCTTATGAATATATGCAATGAATTAATAAAATAGATAATTCAAACAAATTGGCAAAAGACCTCGCACATAATATCAATTCGGTAGTATGCTTTCATGTGGTCATGGTTAAGAAAAATAAAAGGAAAAATATCAACAAGATAATACTCTAATCCAAGTTTCTTCGAGGCTGAAAGAAATCTCTACCTCACACTAATATCACAGCAAAAGGGATTACACTTAATAACAAGACGTGATGTAGAAATCGCACACAAAAATTACAACGTTGTATGAAGAAAAACAAAATATAATTGCACATGATAAGATATTTTATGTAGATCAATGTGAAGTATAAGACTAACACAAATGTCAAAGTAAAACTAATAAAATAAAACCATCCAACATTTCTAATATTTTCATATTTCTAATGTTTTTATATTAAAATATCATATTTCTACAAGATATTTGATAATCACTCCCAAAATATAAATAATAACTTCTTAAGAAAGATGTGACTCCTTTCCAAAAAAATAATCATTAAACAAAATATAATAAAATAGGCATGATTATGTCACATAATCCAAATACGGCAAATAAAGATAGAAAAGAGAGGGAACAAAGCTTAGTTGCATGGAAACGAAGGAACCCCATTGAAAAGTTGACCTAGTTACGGGGATATGACATATCTAAACAATTGTGTTGCACTCGCTTCTAACAAACCAGAACATGGGGGATACGAAACAATTGTTTGAAATAATAAATGACCACAGAAGTAGGTGGAAACTAAGACGACAAGTGCCACTGCAATATAATCCATTACCTTTATTCATCACAATGAATTTACTATAGTGATAGATGTGTCGAGATGCAATCAAATTTGAAATAAAAAGCTTTTCTCCAAATTCTGTAATAAGATGGTTCACATTTTACAAGGAGAATGAGTGTTGGGATGAGAGAATTATCCAAGATGTGCATTCTATGGGATTGGGATTCGTTGTATATTTTATATTCTTGATCGGTCTGGCATCGAGTTTCAACTCTAATTGCATTCCAAACATACTAGTTACGTTTTATTTGACTTGAGTAAACATGGTGACAGCACTCATATGCAAATAAAAATATTAGATATGAGTATTCAATATAAAGATGTATTATTAGAGAATATGGATGGCTACTAAGTGGGCTACTAGTTTTACTAGTTAAATCCCAAGTTTTTCATTATTTTACTTGGGCAATAAATTATATTCATAATTGTTAATATACAATATGGAGTTCAAAGTGTGGATTGTGGATCATATTTTGGGTGATGTAATTAGTGGGACAACCACTATCTCTGTAATTTTCAGGAGCATTAGTTTGAGGGTGTTAAATTATGGTGATACTTTAATGGTTTAAGATTAAAACAATTATAAAGATATTACAAGGGAGGAGGACCAATGCAATTAATAATTGATTAAAATTAGTAAAGTTACTAATGTTAAAGTAGTCATTCCATAGGAAATGTAAGGAAGAGAATTTTGATAATAATAATAAAAAATATTTTCTTTATCTCAAAATTCAAAGAAGATCATTTAAAGAACTTGTGATAGTTTAACAATCCCCAAAAAGTCATACTCTTGTAAATCTGGTCTCTAAGCTAATTTCTACTAGTTTATAGAAGATAGATTTGGACTAAGGGGGGATCTCAAACACAAGATCTCTTACCCAAGAAATTTCTTACAAGATAATAAGATATTCATGTTTAAATACTTGCATCTCATGAGGATAAAGAGATTCAAACAAAAAAACATATAGCTTTGATGGTTGTATGCCTAGGATGAGTGAACTCTGCATTAATTATCATCTTGTTTCAAGCCCAATTTTTTAGGGGATATAACTACAAGCACCCAAATACATGGGGTGGACAATTAAATTATATTTAGCACTCTTATAACATGGAAATTCGCTAGGCTGTCACATAAGGACTATATAGGGAATGCTTATCATGTGAGTAGGATATAGTAAACATATTTACTACCATAGACACAAAGAATCATATTATAGGGTCTATAACCTCAATTTTGATTCCCAAACCATGATAAAGGATGTGAGAGCCATCCTTAATGTGTAAAACCTAGCAAGATTCACTGTACAAGGCCTTTTGGGTGGTTTTGGATTGTGTGCATGGTCCATGATCTGTAAAATCCTCTTTTAGGACCTAAGATGTTGATGTTCCTCCTATCACCATTCTCACAACCCAAAGAACCATCCCCATTGCACAAAACCTTGAAATGGCACTCATACAACATGTACAATCCTAATATTCCTTTAGAAGGCTTGTGTGGTGTTTTGGGATCATGTCCATAGTCCATAACCTGTAAAATCCTCTTTTACTCCCCAAGAGCCATACACATTCCATAAAAACTCAAAATGTTGCACATATGGCACATGTGAGCCAAATAGTCATCTGCATGGGTAATGTGGTGTAGTGAGATCCATCATTGATGCACACAACCTCATAATGATTTCCATGCAACACGTGTACACCAAATATTCCCTTTATAGAGAATCTACTATTTTGTTACATGAAGGAAATGTTTTGGGAAACACTGCTTGGCTCTCAACCTTGAGATTTTTTAGGAGAGACATCAACATAGTATGAAATATTTTGATGCCTAGACTCAAAATTGAATGCCTTGGAAAAGATTTAAATCCAAGTTTTGATTGGCTGACATAAACAAGCTGATATTTGATCAAATCAAGGACATTATTTCAAATCTATGTTGACAAAGTAGGCCCAAAGCTTCTAAATCTAGATTTATATACTAGAAATGAATAATAGACAAGGCCTTAAAGAAATATAAGAACAGGGATTGTTTTTCATAAACCTCTTTAGATTGTAAATTAAGTGATTTATGGAGGAATATACTCCTATTTTACGATGTGGTTACTCCCTACCTGGTTGATTGAATCCACGACTAGCATTTTCGTATTCCTGGTATTCTTCTTGTGGTTATATGGATTCACGTTAGGATGTAGCTTCCAACACTTATATTTGGTGGGACCATCTATATTACAATGGTTGAAATGGTTATTTGGATCCTTGCCTTGATTAGTAGTGGTTGTTGTGTTCTTATCCTCTCCTTTCCACATTTTTTCTCCTTGGAAGCATCTTGGTTGCCTTTCTTTTTGGAACCACTTGGTTGTCCTTTAGTCTTACCCATATTCTCTATATATTGTGCTTGCACACATGCCTCATTAATTGTCATGGGTTTAAAGAGCGTCACTTGCCTCCATAAATGTCTATTTAGACACCCCAAATATTTGATGAGTACCTCTCATTTCTTGGTATATATATCCAACATAATGGCCATTTTTTTTAACCAGTTAGTGTATTGTTGCACACTCTCCCATTGTTTCTATTGGAACTCATTCCAATAGGTTCATCAGTCCTCTTTGTACCAAATAGGGTAGAACTAGGAATTAATGAGGGTTTTAAACAAATTCCACTTAGTTACTGGTCAATCCCTCCAACCTAAGCGTCTCAGTGCGACTTTCCCACGAAGTTTGAGAATGGCCCTCTACCTTTAGTTGGGCACATGAAATATTTTTCTGAAATTCTAGGTTATGAAAATTGAAATAAATTGCTAACTACTTCAACCCTTGATTCAACTTAGGAACATCAATATCAGCCTAGTAGGTTTTTATGTCCATTTTTTTCTCCTTTAAAACAAAGACTAAGAAGAATTAATGGCATTGGAACTTGGTCTCTCTTTTTCTTAACTCATTTTTTGGGTCTTCATTATATCTATATTTCTTGTATGGAGTTAGAACTACCAAAATCTTGAAAATTCCAAACTTGTTCTCTAGATTTGTCAGTGACTTGTGCTTCCATATTTGAAAATCTATCCTTTGGCTAATCCCATAGATTGTTGCTATTGTACTCACCTTCCATGGTAGGATTCTAGTACTTCTTAAGATTGTAAATTTTTTATCCCAAAAAAATAATTGAAGGCCTCAAATTGGCTTTGAATTTTTTTGTACCCCTAATCACAAAAGTGAGATTTTCTCATAAACTAGGACCTAAGTATATCTATAATTATAGATCACCCTATTGAGTTTTTCCTTGATCCTTCTCTCGTTCACTTCACTACCACAATAGCTTCTGGTGGGATTCTTTGATGGAGCTACTTCTGATGGACATTGTGGTGTTGG
Organism: Pseudotsuga menziesii; assembly: GCA_001517045.1. Lineage (NCBI taxonomy): Eukaryota > Viridiplantae > Streptophyta > Pinopsida > Pinales > Pinaceae > Pseudotsuga > Pseudotsuga menziesii. The sequence goes on from LPNX011122562.1 coordinate 157,282, forward strand.
ACTTGTGATAAAGATTGATAATAACATAATGATAAAAGGTTGGTTAAAGGCAGGTTTAGGAACAAACACTCGTGCGGAAGTGATTGGGATTTGGAGCCTACTTACTTATGCCAATTTTTGGGGGTTGAATCATTAAAGGTTAATGGGTGAATACCAAGTTATCATCAACTGGGCATTGGGGATTGCTCAAGTAATATCCCTGGAACTTAATCATTGGTTGGTCAACATCAAAATTGTGATGAAATATTTCATGGGGTTAATGTTTAACCATGTTTACAGGGAACTAAATGTTGAAGCGTATTCTCTTTCAAAAATCACACTGGGTGAAATGGATGGAAAGATTCACTATTCTCTTTTTATTGATCACTTTTTTTTGAGAGAGGGTCACATGGTTCTCTTCTAATGGAACATTAAAGTGGTGAAAACATATGGGGAAGTCTGGTGTTGTTGTATTTTCTTTTTTGTACTGAACTATTGTCCTGTGTGATTCCTTCGTTGTTTAGTTTATTTTGTTTGTTTTTGTCCTAATGGAAGTGAGACTCGGGATATAGAAAGCTCATTGTGGATGTGATGACCTAGCCTTGGATATATGTTTTCGAATGTAATTATGACAGAAATTGTTTTTAATATAAATTTGTCTTATATTCGTGAAAAAAAACATTTCTTAATAGATGTGTGAGAATCCTTGCTTTAGTAACACAACTTCAATGTAGATTGGACTGAGAAGAATATCTTGCACCTGTACCAATCCCTTCATCAAATTAATAATAAGCATAGAGTCACTCATCAAATGAATCTTCTAAACTCTTTTTCCGACAACATAAGCTAATATCAATTTTAGAGCTAGCAATTTTGCTTTGTTGTCGGTACCCTCCCAATATGTGCCATAAACTTTATAAAATGTGAGTTTAAGAAGTTTACAATACCACATGTGCCTCCCACAAAAGGCTCCCTATAGGTTGTCCCATCAAGATAATTCCATGGCACAAATTTTTCAATAATTTATGGGACCACCACTCTCTTTCCTTTCACTAATGACTTTTGTTTAAAGCATTCAATGATGTTTAGGCTTTGTGTTACTATCAATTGTGAGACGTTAAACTTTTTTTCTCAATTTTATTAGTACTGACACCCATCGGGGCGTCATATCACGATGGATAGTACAAGATATATAGCATGCCTTGGGGAGATTTGATCTTGAGTGAGGAGGGCCATAGTCCACCATGAGACATTAAACTTACCATCAAATAGCTCACCATTCTTTTCTAGCCACACCCCCTAGGTACATAGTAAAGGTAAATCTCTATAATTTTTGAATTTTATGCTCTCACACACAAATTTTAAGCAGACGTTGATAAAGACCCCAACTCATAAGCCTTCGATACAAATACCTCTTTCTAATTTTGCCCATACAACAATAACAAAAATCACTCAATATATAAACGACATGTGATTTCTTTGCTTACCTTGCATATTGGACACCTTCTATATTTTTCTCTACATATAATCCCAAATAAGAACTATATTACTAAGCATTAAACACATAAAAATCCTGATCATCATCAGGAACTTGAATTTCCAAATTATTGAGTACCACCAACACAAATCCTACTCAACCTGTGCTTCCCTTAAGATTTTGCAACACGAGTCTTAAACTAGGTTATAACACAAATTTGTCGGATAGTAGCATAAAAAAAATACATATGAATTCTAAAAAGGCTAGGGACATTGTACTCTGGTACTTGTACTTGTATGGAGCACTCCAACTCTTGTTGGTTAGAGAAATACTAGACAAAAAGAGGGACAAAATATGGGGAAAAGTGGGTTTGAACATGATAACCATGACATAAACATCCAAAAAACCCACACTTACGAAACCCTGTTGTTTCTTTTGTCAATCCTTTCTCAGTTGGACTTAGTCAATAAAAGCTATGGCAATATTCTGTAGGAAATCGATGTTTTTGATGTAATTATTGGGAGATAGATAAAGAATTGTGTGTGTGAGGCTCCTGAATTTTTGAGGTTCATGCCATAGTTTCCACAAAACATGTTTACTATTTTCTTTGTTCCCTCCTCCAGCGAAATTTACAGTCGGTACTATCCTCCACTCAGTAGGTCACTTCCTTCTTTCCAGTGTTCCCCTCCTCTAGCGGATTCTAGAGATCGACAAAGGACGACACTGCTTCTAACCATATACCACCTCTACGTCCTCCCAACCCCATCAACGTTTCTAGTCTCGACCCCATCCCAACACTTAGTGGTATGCATCCAAATCACAACAATAGGCTCCCCACTCCCGACGTCAACACACTACCCATTATAGCTCCCCTTCTAGTTCTTATAGTTCTTTCAGACATATTACTATTTCAAGTTTTCCTCATTCGGCTTCGGATATTAGGAGAGACACTTCTAGTGTGTACCATGACATACTCGCTATTTTTGGATCATAGATCCTAGATCCACTCTCCTTGTATATTTCTTTCCCTATTTAGACAATGTTTCACGACCTAGGAGTTGACATATAGCCCATAATCCATAAATGAAAATATTGTTGATGATGACTTCTATGTACAACATGGGACAATGCAGATGTATTAGCCCTATATGTTAGGAGCTAACAAGGACAAAATTACATGATGGGATAGTTACAGGCCCCATCGATGAATAGAGTGAGAGAGGGTCCACCTTGTAAAAAAGAAACCTTAGATAGTTCTTCACCTTCCCTATATCCAATTACCAATAGGGAGGTTGACTACTAGTTTGATGCCCTCTTGGATGATATGTCCACTTCTTGATAGTGTTCTCTCTTGACATGACAAAAATAGATAGATTGTAATTCATATTTTGACTCCATCATTCTCTAAATGCCCCCCAAGAGGTTCTAATTTCAAGAAGCGATAGATCTTTCTAGATTGAATAAAACCTAGTTTTAGTCTCCAAACATTTGAAGGTATCTAACACATTGCTCCAATACAAAAAACATCAAGATTGTTGCAAAACTAAACTCTACTATGTTGTTCATAATAACATCAAAACTACATAAAAAATAATTTATATGAATTTAATAAAAGTAGAGTTTTGACTACTCACTAACACCTAAATTACATCAGATAACACCACCAAAAAGACGAAAAGGTTTGTCCTTTCCCACCACTAAATTTGAAATTGCACTTACATTCTCATGCTTCTTTACTTGACCATAGTACCTTAAAAATATATTATTATATATTTATAAACTAAACCAACAAAAAGACACACACACACATATATATATACACACACACACACACACACACATAAAAGAAACCATCAAGTTTTTTTTTTTAAATATGCATTTTAGAAGCCATAACTTTCTAAGATAAGGGTTTTAGCGCCACAACAAACCATCAAAATAAAATAAAATAAAATAAAAAAATATGCATTTTAGAAGCCATAACAGTCTAGGATAAGGGTTTTAGCACCACAAATTTTTAGAAAGTTTGAAAACGAGTTATGGCACATGAATGGGGTTTTTTATCCTTCCTTCCAACCATTGCATGTGGAACAGAGAATGAAGAGGTCTGAGAGAGGCAAGAACAGGCTATGCAGGAGCTTTTGTTGCGGAGGCATCCAAATCATCTTATGGAAAGAGGTACATTAGAGCATGCTTGGAAATAAATGGCTAATACCCCTTTCAGATACAACATTTAGTACTGAAAATGATATTTTGGAAGTTACCTACAAAATGGATAGCTGGCATTGCATCTTATACTTGCATGTTGTGTAGTTCACAATTTCACCCGATCATGTGTCTAAGGAATCACTGTAGATTCTATGGTGGATTTTTTTGCAACCCCTGTTCTAGGGGGAGGAGCGTGCTTCCTAAGATATTTCATAAGAGTGAAACCCAACGAGTATGTGATGTATACTAGATGAGGTTAGAATCTATACAAGGTCTTTTGATTAAAAAGGTGGTTCATGCAACACAACCAGCAACGCATCTTGGATGCTTCCCTTGCTTTAAGTAATAACATCACGGACTCTGGCATCCTATATTTATAATGGACCATGCTGCCCATGCTATTGTGAAAACCCATCAAAGAGGTATGCAGGAGAGCCTATTCAAGAGTAAGATCCCAATCTAGTGAATAATCCATTAGTAAGTAGCATAGTAAAAGGCAGTAGCAGTTCCAGATCCTATAGTAGAAAATATAGCTCAGGTGGACTGAGATTTAGTAGTTTAACCACCGGTACCATAAATCACTAGAGCATAGGTACCAGCATAGAAAGAAGCAGGATGCTAAAGCATAGGAAGTATCATAGCTAGCATTTCAACACACAGCAAAGATGGATGGGAGCAGATCAAACAGATTCCGTTGATCGTGTAAAGGTAGAGGCATTGGTTGCAGAGGTCAAGGTATAAGAAAGAGCCAAAGGCAGCATCTTGACCACTCTAATAAATAAATCATGGATATATGCATGTCAATCATGCGATGATGAGCTAGCGTTATCTGTCTCTCCCCAACCCTTTTTCATATATTAGGTTGAGGCATAGCTCCTAATAATCATGAGCTTGGGGAGAAAGTAGCTAAGGTGGAAGGAAAATAATATATGCGTGCGTCAGTCGCATCTTCTCTTCGTCTGGTTCCAGGAAAGGAAGAGGCAGTTCAATAATTTGTTCCAAATCCATTATTGGTTTACCCAGTATAAACAAAGGTATCAGTGGCAGCAGATCGAGATGGAATTTTATACCTATCATCAAAAGTTAAGCTATCCAGGGGGATACTCAACAAACACACTCATTCTCTACCACCAAGTTATCTACCCAGATGCCTAAGCTAGTGACCTTTATGACCCAGCTTTCTCAGTCCCAGTTGTTGAAGTTAGGATACTAGCAGCATCGGTGTAAATAAAATATCCACTTAGACCTTACTCCACTTTTGGGTATTGGTAAAGATAGTGAGCACGTAATCGTATCCTAACGAGATGGAAGTTGTTGGAAATATGACTAAAGAGACAAAAAGGCGCACATGCTCCTCTATTTAAAATATCATAAATTTTGGCAGGTTGATGTGACAGATATGAGCACTCTCACATCTTGGTTGAATTTTCCTTGGGGACAATCCATGGAGTAAGAAATTTATAAGGCCACCAACACCATACCGGGCTTTGTTAAGGTGAGACTTGAATTTATAATATCTGAGTTTCCAATATTTTTATTAACTACTGCTTTTGGTGTTGACTATGAAAGCCATGCATCCTCTATTTCATTAATTTATTTTCCATAATACATTTTCTTTTGTTAACTGGAGTTGTAAGGTAATAATAGTGGCTGATACAATGTTAATGGGGGTTCTATCTTACTCCTCAACCAAACTCTGCTCAGTCCTACTACTGAGCTGAGTTAACTTGATCCCAAGTTGAATCTTTGTTGGTGATTCAATGGAGTTTAGCTCAATTCAACTCTTAGTTTTCTTGTCTGCCCTTCTGGATTATCTTCCTAGTTAGCAGACCAGTTGTTGGGGGCTCGTTGTATCTCTTCACACTTTTAAATCTCAAAGCCTACATTGGAATTTGCTATTGTGTTTTCTCCCCTCTTTACTATTCTCATTATATAATTGGTTTCTTTACAAGGGACTCTTCTTTCTAGTGAATGTTGTGTGCCTGATTCAAAATCAGATTTTATAACTAATTCCTGATATGAATTATGGTGTAAGTTGGGGCTTTTACATCCCACTAATATGAGCCAAACTGTTATAGAGACAAGGAGTGCGCTATCAGTTCTAATTTTCTCTACAACATATCTAATACAATCAATTTACTATGTAAACACCAAGAAATGGGAAAAATTGTAGTAGAACAGTATAATTTGTAGTAAATTCAGCAACAATAGAAAATAATAGCATCTAAAAAATACAAAATGCAATACTCTAAACTTCATATTTGCACCAAATTACAACACATAGGACAAGAAACATTCCTGTAAAGGTATTGGATGCTAACCCATGCCAACTCAAAGAGAAGTTCCCAGTTTCTCATAGATTACTCGTACAACACACTCACCAAACATGTCCTACTCTTAGGCCTAAAATCCTGTTTATGACTAAAATTTCTACTTGTGCTTCATCTTTTACATGTGGGAGAAATTATCTGACATGATAACTTAGTCAAGTAAATCTTATCTCTGAGTTCTACTAAACTGTAACATGCAACCTCTAATGCCTCTAAAAACCTATGCTAACCCTTCTAATAAATCATTGGTCTCACCTGCTCTATTTTTAATCATTGTTGGGCATTTCCTCTTAGCTTGAGACAATACAGTGTATTTTGACAATGTTGATAGAGCCCCCTTGATAAATTGTTTTATCCCTAAAGTACTAGATGTGAAAGTATTCTTGGGCCATCCCCATGAAGCTTTTTTGGGCGTAGATACTTGCACTGAATAAATATTTTGACGGTAATATATTCCTCAAATAGCATTTGAAGGTCAATCCCCTTAATACTATTTACATTTTCATATATGATATGTCTAACTTTAATTTTCACCCTATGTTGCCAACATCAACATAGTTATCAAAAATTTGTTGAGTAACTTTAGAGGAAGCATAGTGATTACTTGAATTTGATGCACTGCGAGACTTTGACTTGTTTGATTTTGTTCCAGTCTTCTCATAATACTCTTTTTTAGCAGGCACCTTCTCATTCCTGGGAAAGGAACTAAATTCATTCTCCTCTCCATTATTTTTGTAGTCTTTCAAATGTCGACCATAGTTATATAAATCCATTTTTTGCACTTTCGACAGAAAATTGAGCCTTAAATTTTATTGGAAATTCAAATCTATACCAACTTTCTGACATGGGTGAGCTCTTGGAAAAGAAAAACCAGAGTTGGAACCGTAGTTTTCCTCCTGGTTTCTGTGTTTGAACATTTTGTGCCAATAAAATTCTTAGTCCTTATGGCCTAAATATCTCTAAGGCCAACATAAGAGGATCTTTTCAAGTGTGTGTAAGAAATACACAACCTCTAAATGTATCCCTCCTCCATAAGAAGAAAAAATTCACCGAATTCTTACCTCTCGACTTGCTAAACTATGCACAACACAAAGTTATAAAATAACAAGACATAGTTAAAATAGCTAACATTAACTATCTCTTACCTCTTCCACCAAATAACCTTTCCACTAAATACTCCATTAGAACTCTTAATGCTTGAGCACTTAACCTCTTAACTCTTTAGTGTCAATACACTAATCCCCTCCTGACCGTTTGTGCACTCCTCACTAAATTTCTTAAGCACATACCACAACAGCATTGTAGCACCAGTCATATAGCCAACCCTATGACTTGTACCTTTTATGGTTTAAACCTCATCGCAAACACAAAAGGTGTTATACCATAGCACTTACACCTCGCACATGACCATCCTTGGTGTCTCAGGTCCTATCGCAATCAAAATCAAAAGGATTTATGTACTATCACTTGGAGTGTGATATCCAACCAACAATCGCTACGTCCCAATATCGTCATACCACTAGTGGTCTCATCGCACCGCCAATGTCTTGGTAACCTGCATGCGCTTATGATTGTGATATGACATCTCAACCTTTAATTTTATCAATGATTGATATCCTACCTCCAGTTGGTCAATAAGTTAACCAACAATTCTACACCATCGATCTTCATTCCAACACACACTTACCATTGATTTGTTGTGTGTAAGCCTCCATTCATTTTATGCACATCAAGATTAAATTCTGCCTGCAATTCACAAATTATACAAATGGGATTCCACCAATTGATTTGAATGTCAATTGATACGATCATAATATATAAATTAAACAAGAAATTTCCCTAATTCGATTAGAGAATTCAATCAATATCTCACCCTATGCGCATTAATGATTCTAGGATCCCTTAGTAACAATCTTTAGATAGATTGATAATCAATTTATTCAGTCCTAATTTTAGTAGAACCTCTAAATTTAACCAACCCAGCCAATGTCCCATAGGCACTCAACAAAGGCGGACTACAAATTTTCGGTGAACTAAAATTCATAAAGATTTTGCTCCCATCTCCAGCAATCAACCCACTTTCTAGTTCATTGGTGAAATGGAATAACAACTATCATATCTAGATCGACAATGGATGTCAATTGTTATAGAGCGAATTTGATAAAATATCGCTCCCGCCGGGATTTTCTTTCATCGTGCTAGTTCGGCCAGCGAAATAGCTCTCAGTCATCGATCTGTTGCAAGATCATTCTTAACCGTTGATATTCTTCATCCTTGCAATGATTACTTTCCAACTTCGCAGCCTGATTCACCTTTATCTTTCCTGCTATTTAGTCAGTGAAATTTCTCCTTAGCCATTGATCAACTCACCTCTTGATCACCATCGTCGACTTGTAACCTCGTTAACCAATCTCTCCTATGTCATGGATCTACCTTGCAATGAACAAATACCATTGATTTATTGTGTGTAAATCATTCCTTCGTCCTTTGCACACAAAGTTAATGAATTCTACCTATAATCCTTGTCAATACTCAAGGCATTTCTTCATTCAACTAACCATACAGTCAATGTGGTCACAAGATATGATTCAAATGGGAAATTGTTTCCTAACTCAATTAAGTCATTGCTTTATGCACGGTTAACAATGGTAAATACATATTTTTGTGTATTAAATAACTCAATGAATCCAAAAATACAAGCACACAAACTTATTTCACAATGGTCCTTTATCTAAACCTAAATACAATGGATTGATCATTACAAACATAGACCTCTCTCTCTCTCTATGTAAGAACCGAGAGTCTAAACTCTGAGCTTGTTACTCTTTATCAAACCTTCCTCGAGCTAACTAAGATCCAATGAGCTACCTAAAATATTTTGCAAGCTAACAAGCTCTGTAAGCTAAGGCTAAGTTATCTAAGAGAATAACTCAAACTGACTTAAATACAAGAGGATTATGTTTCCAGATCCTATCACCAAGGAACTCAAACTTTGTTCAAACTCTTAACTGAACCCTACGACTCATCACTAACTAACCGCTATAATGTCTCAATAGACTACTAACTATGTTATAACTATTACATGTGGAAAGGATCAAGTGTCCTTATATATTTTATTCAGCTTTTTATGAAATAAAGCAAATTTACATGTATGAGACCCTAGGTCTCTTTAAGTTTCCCTTGACCTTATGAAGTCATGAATGACTTCCCTTATTGAGCCTATGTTCCTGCATCAATTAATACATACAATCTTCATATTATTGTATACAACAAAGAATTTAACTCTGTAAGATTCAACAAATACAAAATTCAACTTTTATTCACAAATAAAAACCTCCTAAGCTTGAGTGCAATAGATAGATCAATACAAATAGAAACATTCACTCCCTATATACGCTCCAAGAGTATAACTTTGATCTTCTCCTCCTGATCTAACCTTCCCCCTGTTATGAGTAATCAAGATCTGTGTTCAAACTAAATGAATAGAAACTATATTTAATACAAGTGCGGTTTTATTTTCCAAATGCTACAATGAAGGAAAAATATCCTTATTGAACTCAACTAACCCCTATGACTCACTAACCCACTTCTATAATCACTCTACTGTCCAACTAACTCAAACTTATCATTTACATGTGGAAATGATTGAGTATCCTTATTCAGATTTACTTGACTTTTAACAAAATAAATCAAATTTACACATGTGCAAGACCCTAGGTCTTGATATTCATTTGACTGTTATGAAGTCATGGATGACTTCATCTTCCTGAGCCTATGCTCCTGCATCAATTCCTTGCTATATTACTTTTTTATGGTAATTAAATTGATTATTTATGATAGATAGTACTACAGATTTAGCCACGCATTTGGTTAAGGGAGTGAGTTAATAAGTAGACAAACTCAACATTTCCGGTGAATTTATTTTTTTCAAGCAAGGAAAAGTTCCACCTTGATCTATTCATTTTTTTCAAAATTACAACAATTTGGGTCATCTTAAAATAGGAAAAAAACCACAAAGGCAAAGCCCCAAGGTTTCAATGAGGTGGAACTATAACTTTCGGCAAAACTCCTTCTAAATTTGGGGAACAATTTCAACAGAAAAGAGGTTATGTTCACTAATTAACTTACTCCATTTGTCAAGTTCCCATCTAAGGTTTTATGTATTTACTATGTAACTTTAATTAAATTTCTCTTTCCCTAAAATATCAATGGAATATGGTCTTTTATCATCTCCAAAATGGTCAATTCATATTGAACAATAATAACATTTAGGTATCTTTTATGGAGCAGTCCAACTGTAGATACCCATAAAAACCATAGAAATATTCATCTACTCTTAAGTACCACAAACTAAAGTCAACCAATTATACACAAGATATCAGGATCAGAAATAAGCTCAACACTTCTCTAATGCCAGACCTGGGAAGACTAAGGCACCATATACTTTTAGAATAAATGTACTTGCTTCTACTTTTCTCTCCTCGTCCCTTATTTCTCTCTATTTTAAATCTTACCTTGTAATGAACACTCATGTCTCATTTATGATGTTGGAAAGAGATAAACAAACAACAACTACCATACAAAGATAGATCATTTAAGTTGTTTTAGTGACATGTGAAGTTTGAAATCAAAATCTGTTGGAGTGTTTCAATACCTCTATCCAAAAACAAAGGTGGATATCAGTTGTTAAAACAAACACAAATCTTGTACCGCAAACTTCTAAAAAGTGCACGTTTATATTTTCTTTCATGTAGAGGGACAACCACTTTTTATTAAGTTGCAACCTTCCTCGATTATGTACGCATATCAATTTGATATTTTGGTGAGTGTTTTTTGGATTTCTTTTATCTGGAAAAAAAAATCAGTAGTACATGGAACAATTAACTACATATAGAATCAACCATGAAGTTTTGGTACCTTTTGTGTCACTTTAGACCGTGATTTACTAATTTAGGAACTTACAAATTTATAAGTTGTAACTAAACAACAACCAGGAATATCTGTAAATGGCATGTCTTGCTAACATCAAACCTATCTTTGAAATTAGGTTTATACCAAAAAATGAAAATCCATACATCACAGTTTAGAAGTATTTGACCTTGTCCATGGTTATATGATTCCTCCTTATGACACACTAGTGTATAGAACAAATCTTTCAAAGTGGAAACAAGTCATTGAGCTCACATGGAGTGGACCTAACCCATCAACAAAACCAACTTAAGTCTAAAATATGTTTGTTCCTATTGTAGGATTCTTCACCTAAGGAAGGAATCATGAAATTCAAAGATAAACAATAATTTTCTATTGAACTTTTGAATTAGTTGGATAGAAAAAAATAAAGAAAATTTAGAATTTTATTTGTCAAAAATTGTTCATATTTCAAACCAAGGAACAAACCAGAAAAGATATGGTTGATAGATTGGCATAATCCATTTGTGCAGAAACCCAACAAAATCGGAACCTTATCCAATATGTGGCAAAAGGCATAGCCATTTGATGAATTGTTACAATTTCCTTGTTTGCAAATTCTCCAATGATCAGTCACAATCAATTTAATTACCAGAAGAAAAAAAAGGGAAGATATGAGGTGAATTCATACTTGGATCACTTGTACTTCTATGGAAGGTGCCCCTCATGCAGATAATATTAAATCAAGAGAATGTAAAACAAGTGGGAAGGAAATAAAATAAGATGGATCTTTATTCGTGCATTGGTTAACTATGGTGTCCCCTGAATACTATTGCATTGATTACCTCTGCAGAAATACTTTCAAACGGGCCTTCACCACAAGCAGCACAATTAACATCATTGTATTCAACCGTGCCACCAGGATTGCTGGGTTACATGGATAATCTTCAGGAATACCTTGCTCCAATTTAAGGAAACAGTGATTAAAATACTGTCGAGGTTGCTCAAATCTGATTTTCTTAAAGCATTTAAAACCACAGATGTCTGAGACTCCAATTTCAGTTCTAGAATCTGGATCTTGGCCATTCAAATTATTTATTTTATCAACCAACCATTCAAATAAGTGTGAATGTACAAAATTTTCCAGAGCATCACCAAGAGGAGTATTAGAGATTTTGTATTGTTTCCCTCTTGAGTCTTATTGTTTTGCATCACACATGAAAATCTTCGCCGCATTTTGGAGATAAAAATCAAATGTCTTGTTGTTTGAGGTTGAGCACTAAGGATTCATCCACATTCTTCATGGATCAAATTTAATTATCATTGAATGCAATAAAGCTGCCATAAAGTGAAATATAGCTTACTATTCTTCATATTTTTTCCAGGAGTGTTGAAATGATGGTGTAAATTGTAATATTCACTGGTTGCCACATGTGGACCTTACTTGTAATTAATCCTTACAACTATGAGCCTATACATGAGAAACCTGCTCATTATCACTTTACCACATAGCCCTTCATTGAAAGTTACCGTCCTCATCTTTTTGCTACTACTACATGGCTGAAGACATGAATATTATCCTCCAAATTATATTATTCCATGTTGTTTAAGGATTGTGTATTAATATTTGGTAGCTGGTAAGTATACTTTGGCTACTTTTGTATGTGTTTTCATGTTAGATAAAAGGATAAATAAAATAACATTTTGATAGATTTACCCCTCTATTAAGCTTTAGAATTTGCTTTTCATGTCGAAATCCTTGTTTGCTTCCAAATCTCATCCAAATTAACTTTTGAAACTTTTGATGGGCTTTAAGAACCCATTATTCCATTCTTTCCTATAGTTAGTCATTGGTTAAAGAAAAAATATTTTGGTCATATGATAACTTATATTGCTCACTTTTCCATCTTTGGCCATGGGAGAATATAAGAATTGTGTTGCATTTGAAAAACCATCAGCTGCGGAAGCAGTTCTACTGGGTGCTTTGGCTCTTGGTGTAAATGTGTGTTCACTTGCAATTATTTGTTTACATTAAATTATTTAATCTACGGTGCTTCTCATTTTTTGCATTATATACGAATACAGTTCCTATGCAATGGCATTGCAAAGTCCAACATGGTTGGTTCTCAAATGTGTGATGTTGTGCCTAGGAGCATGTCTTGCAACGATGTTGTATGTTGCCTTAGATTCTAGTATCTCAGTTATAGTATTCCATGTTCTCGTACTTTTTCTGCTCTCTAGCATGTTATTCATCCTCTTGAGTTGGTAATTTTCTTTCCATGGTCCCTGAACAAAAATGAAAATAAAGTTGACTAAGTTGGAAAATAACGGATGGGTTGCATGGTGGTGTAATTTCTTGGAACATAATTCATTATCAAAGGAGTATGCTTGTTTATCGTAATAAGGGCATGTGGCATTTTCCATTTTCTATTTACTTTCAGCTCTGTCGAGTTCTTTATATGGTGTATTAATTTTCTACCTAAATTATTCCCATATTGATGCCCCTTTATGCTTATATAAATAGATAAACTTTAGAAGGAGATGGAGATCAACTATTTTAGACAAATCTATTCCCAGTAAAGTAGAATAAATTCATCCAACTATCAATAACAGGAAATATCCTATCCAGAACAGTACAAAATTGAAAGAGAATTTCGCTATAGGATTTGAGACATTTTTTGCTATGACATTTATGTCACCTTGGATTTATCACTATAATTTGACTCTAGCCTAATCAAATACACACGATTGTATGAATTCATTTGGTCTGGAAAACATTCTTCATGCATTAATGTGCTATCCATGAGTTATGTATATTCATGCCAAATGGCTGACTAGGACTCCATTCTCTCCAAGTCATCATGAAGCTATTTCTTTCAACTATTTGTGTCCTCAAATTTAATAGATAAAACTTTGTTACCTTGTCTTATGGTCAATGTGCCCCTTCCCTATTCATGAATTGTTTGAACCTTCCTAATCCACAAGTTTCCAAAGAAAGCTAAGTATGTAAGAAATGTTGGGTAGGTGTTATAAATTAATGGAGCATAGGCTAAGTAGAGTCATTATGGGGAAGCGTAATAGTTCTTCATTGTATATATTTCCAGAGTTCCTGATTCATAGTAAAAATTATATGAGGATTTGGATCCTTAAAGCAAGATTGTGAATTGCTTTTGTGTAAAAGACTATTAGATCACTTCAGTAAAGCAAGAAGAAAAAATGGAATTTTATGTGACTTAAAACCACAAGAAAAAAGGTTGATCATTTTCATGGAATATAAGAAAGAGAAGTTTGACAATCTAATTAAATGTATAAAAGTTTAGCCACAATTTCTTGTAGTTTATTATATTAAAATAGAGCCTTTTTCTGTAGTAACATTCCATCAGACCAAAATATATGTCGGAATTAGGGTTTTCTTCTCAGCGAGCTAAGGTTCATTGGGTCCAGGCATGGTGTGGATGCTTCAGGAGGGACACCTACTTGCTCCCATTCACCTGCCCTTTCGGCAGTTGAGGTGGTGGCTTGTAAGTTTTCTGCAGATTGATAGGGTTTTTGTTTTTGCTTGTGATGGAAAAATTGTCCTCTACTTGAGCCATACGCATTCCCTTCCTAAGTGGGCCTAATGGTTTCAAGAGCATGTTTTTCCTTATAGGAGGTCATAGGTTCCAATCTAGAGGGAAGTAGGGTATGTATACCTCTATAGACTTTAGCAGTTAAATCGTTGTGCAGAGGGGGTCGCTTGTCCCACAAACAAGGGGGTCTCATACACCAAATTGGTGTCTCTCTTGGCGGTGACCTTAAAAATATATTATTATTATTATTATGTTGTTTGAAATGGCACCTTCTAGAAGGACACCTCATTGTTTTCCCCAATATTTATTTTCTCTATCACGACATACATTCCAGCGATGGATAAATCTGCTCCTCATTTGAAATCGCACTCCTTAAGAATGTGATTGTAGAATCCAGAGATCCCCCTTTGGAAAGGAAGGATTCATGACCAGATAACTTTATTGTGGAAGAATATGATAGGACCCCTGCTCTTTGAATTCCTTCCAAGGAAATTAATGTATATATTAATGACTGAAGTAAAAATGCTCTGACATGTAGATTCAATGGGCCATTGCCAACATCTTTAGCTCTCATAAACTGGATTGATACCAACTAGACTTCAACCTACACAGTAAATTTCTATTCCAAAGGTTTTTTTATTGTTTATCTCAATTACCAAGAAGATAATAGAAATATCATGGAGGAGTATCGTGGTTCTGGGGCAGGGCTAACTACTTCTTAGAACCATGGTTCCCTAAATTCAATAGAGCTTCAATGTGTTACCCCCCTCTTTGCATAGGGTGTTCACCTTATTTTTTCAAAGGAATGTTTGGTTGATTCTTAGGTCTTCTGAGCATGAAGAGGAGGTATTGTCTACATCCTGATCATTTTCTAGACATATCCTTGCCCAATCGCTATTCATGTGCATGCTTTGAGAATTTATGGGTGAGATTTATTGATGCAGACACATTTCTAAGTATTTCCAAGATTAATTTATGTAGAGATAGGAATTTTGGGCACCTTAAACAACTAGGTTACCCATTTCTTTTAATCTGATAAGTTTTGGTCCAATATGTGGGCTAAAGAATCCATTTTCTAGGCATTTATCAGCAGTAAATAAGGTATCTAAGTATACTTCATACTTGTCCTTAAACATGCAACAGTAGTAAACTGTGTTATGGGAAATCATGTGCACAAAGTCAATAATGAAAGGCATTGTTTCCTATACTAGCTTGGAAATAAGATACAATTTCAGCAGTATAAAGACTAAAGGATTCTCGGCCTGGGTCTTCTATACATCTTTATTTGTTTTCTCAGTCCACTACTTTTTTTCATGGAAACAAAGAAATCCTTTAAAGTTCTTGGTGTTGTTTGCTGGTAGAAATATGGATGGGTCTAAGATTTTGAGGAACAGTATAAGCGCTAACCAAAATGCCCACAACCCGCCGGGATGACAGACTTATTCTTGTTGAAATTGCAATTTCAGCAATCTGGGTAGCAAGGTTACGGGGAAGCCCCCCCACCTCGTGATTTTGGATTCAATCATAGAGGTGATTTTCAATTTCTGGGATTCTTTCACCTTGGCCAATGATGAACTTAAATTGGTAACCGCTAGGCACAAAGACATTGCAGCTGTCAGAAAGGAACTGGAACAAAACCTATTGCCACGGAGGCCATTAAATATGAAAATTCCAAGACACACAGAATTTAGGAAATTAGGGGTAAAAGATAGAACCAGATTGGTGATGGAAGCTGAAAAGGTTACTACCAAGCAGGCACTCCTGGAGAAGGCATAAATACTACTGAAACAGATAAAGAAAGAGGTGGCTTATTTAAGGACCTGTTTAAGGAGGCAATTTTTGAATGGGATTCCCGTCACATGGGATGCCAATGGATATCTGCATTCAGCAAAAAGGTACAGGGGAATGCTAGTAATAGTAACAAATTATGACAGTGAACAATTTTGCATAGAAACTTCCTTGTCAGGAAAGGACACCCTAGACATTTTGAGCAGGAATTTTGAGTTTTTGTCCACTCTAAAAATGGTATGGAATAGTTTTCCCTCACCCCCACCCTTGCCTAATGAGAGTAGGCATTAGGAGGCAACGGAAAGGTGCTTATTTATGAATGTAGGTGCCTTATAGGAAATAGGATGGGAAGGATGCTGGACAAAGACGTAATACTTTCTCTCTGAAGAATACTTCGATGGTCAATATTTGTGTGTGTGTGTGATTTCCTTTTGGTGTTCAACTGTGTGAACATACCATTTTTTTACACCATAGTAGCATAAGTGTTCATGGATAATATATTTAAACTCGTGAAGAAAGATTGTGCGACCCCAGCAAAGAAAAATAGTAGAGGCCTTAAGAAAGATCATGGGTAGTATGGATCAAAGAAGTTTAACCAAGGTAAATTATCTAAGCAGTTGTCTGTTTGCAAGCACGAGAAAATTTCCCCTATAAAATCTGGCATTGAACCTTCATGAGAAAAGGTGACAGGTTCATCAAAATTTAAGGTGAATATAAATGGTACTGCAGCAATGAAATTGGATGGTGTGTTACTATCTACAGAGTTGCATTTAGAAAAAGAAAATAAGCTTAGACAAGTGTAGTCTCACATTAATTCAGTTCTGTTTCAAATTACAGTTTTATTCCTTTTGTTGTTATATTTATATTCCCACTTATTAATGTTAATATTGTCCTTCCTTTGTTGTTCTTATCATTTTGTCTTATGTTACAGGTATGATGTCGCAAAAGAAGTAAAATTCAGAACTATGCCAAATGATTCTGACATTGCTACCCCATCTACATCTATGAAGCATCTTATAGCGGTTGCACAAGCTAAGCAAGAACAACCACACTCTGCAGCTCTGCCACATTCTATTTCAATTGAAGAAACTGAGAATTCTATTCCATTCATTTCTATTCCTTCAACCAATCTGAGGGAGTATTTCAGATCACAATTCACCACTCCAACTTCACTTAGATGGTGAGGTAACTGAGGATACAAAGGATGCCATTTCCCATACAAAATTAAGAAGTCCCAGAGTTAATGTGCAACAGTGGGGTCTGCCAAATAAGATGGATATGGAGTCAAGTGAAGAAGGTAATATAATATCAGAGTTAAAATCAGTTGGAGAGACACATAGTGGGGATACAGAAGCAACAATTTCCAGGGACACTTAGTGGGGATACAGAAGCAGCAATTTCCAGGGACACTTTTGAAGGAATGTTAGATACATTATCAAGGATGAAGGAAAGTATTGGCAGAGCATCGCGTCATGCTATTGACTATGAAAAATATAGCCTTTCTGGTGAGGTAAGCTTGATATCTGTTATTTTCCAGTATGGAAAACAAGCAACTCATTTTATTTTATTTTATTGTGGGTTTTTAACTTTTCAAAAATTAATGATGAAAATTGTCAAGGATTAGAGTGAAGAATGAATATCTTGCATGTGGATCATTTCTGCATTCATAGTGACTTATGAGAATCCTATACATTGGCTATATTTCCCTGCATTAACTTATTTGTTAATGTCTTTTTAGTTAGAACTTGAAACCTCTTACATATGGATGTGGGTACTATATCAAAATACCAAACTGGTGTCTTCAGTCAGATGCACAATATCCCCTTCCATTCTCTACTACCCAATGGTCTCTTGTTGGACATGGGATTTACCTATCCTCCCTGGAATTGATTTTCTTGGAATGACTAAGCACAACAAAATATAGAAATGCTACAGGATTACACTCACATTCTAATATCTATAATTTATTTTTTTTCTGAACCACTCTACAGAATTAGGATCTAGGTGAAACTCTACCACCTATTATGCATGATGACTTGCATTGATTTAGAGGCCAAAGCAGGATCCCTCTGGATAATAGATCTCATTTTCCTCTTGCTCAAATTCTGTCCTTTTTTGTTGAAATATTTTTTCAAGCTTCTGTTATTTTGTTGGTTTATGTGTGAGGACTTTTTGTGTTAATCTTGTTAATAGCTTGGGTTAGAGGATTGAGTTAGATTAGGTTTTTAGCTTGATTATTGGGATATTGGTTCGGTTAAATTGGGGCTAGTAGCTTGCTAAGGGTCTGTTTTTATTTAGATAAAAATGAAGATGGCAGTTGGTCGGATGTAGCATGTAGGCCTTGTAGAATGTATTTTGGTCCTTGTACAAAAAATGCAACTTTGAAAATCACTTGATTTGTCCTATGTGCAATTATGCACATTCTCCTAAGGTCCTTTGAAACAACCTTTCTTCTCATGAAAATATCCTTTCAGATCCAATTCTATTACAAAAAACAAAAATCAAGATGCTACTAAGATTCCACTGTCAGAATTCTACACTGGAAATAACTAATAAAGAGACAAATCCATACTGGAAATTTGAGCCCCCTCTCAGAATTCCTTAATATTTAGGGACCCCTCCTGCATTGGCATAGCCTCTTTAGAGTTGATCAACTCTTGTATTGAATTCTCTTTATATACTTATTATTGGCGAAGGAATTCTCATCAAAATATTGTTTAATCTCTAGCACCAGATTCATTATTGGAGCTATAATAGAATATTCTCAAATCTGCATCTGCTAAGTGCCTGCTCCATCGAAATCTTGGAATATTTATAGCCCTACAAATTTTTACGTTCTTTTTCCTTTGCTACCTTCATCAGAATTCAAAGGCCATAAAACTCAGCTCTATTGTTTGTCCCTTGTTCTGCAATGATACTTCAAAAGAAAATAATGAGAAGAATTAATGCACGAAATGGACCCTGCCATGCACATTCCTGGATGTCCTTGACAAGATTTATTGTAGAAACCCCAAGCTTTTTCATGATCAATACTAGATTTGGTTTCTCTAGAATTCTCTAAGATTTTTCTTATAAAGGCTTTCAACTTCCTTTAAAGGAGGCCCAGATTTTATGGGCTTCCAGGGTTGTATTTAATTATGTTCCTTAAAAAACCATACTATTTTTTGAAAGCCACAAAGAAAGGAAAAACCTTGAAAGCTTTTTCAGATTTATCAGATAACCATTAGAAAAAAACAATCAACCAAATTTGATTGATCCCATTTATTTGTTCCAAAAATAGTTGTAATAATTCCTTCTAGACAGCCTTAGATAAAGGACAATAGACCAATACATGATCCATTGTTTCCTCACTACATTTACACAAGATGCACCTTCCAGGGGCCTAAGACCAGTCAAATTCATTTTTTGTCCATTGTCCCATGCAATCCAAAGAAATGGCCTTGATTAGGGAGGACTTTCCAAATTCCTAACAATTTTACATCACCAAACTATTTCTTTTACTACAATTCCTCCACCCTTGATGAGTATCCCAGTTTGGTCATATACTCACCTATTTCTTTATTTTTAGACCATTTAATTATGTCCTCTACATTTTCTCCTTGAAGGTTCAATGCTTCTAGTGATTTCCAATCTTGAGCTGATGCATTATATCCATTAGGAATTGCTACCTCTTTCAGAAATAATATTCCAAATTAATGAAGATCAGTAATAAGAGCTTCTGATGTATCACATATTGAAAGAAAAGGAATTTAAAGCAATTTTTATTAGAAGGTATATGACGTATGTGTGTAAGCACACCAACGTAGATCCATATTAACTTCATATCTTTTAACCAAAGAGAGATTTGCATTTTAGTTTTTGGATCCCTCTCGGTTCCTAATAGATATGAAGTTAAGATGGATCTATGATAGTTGGTAAGCACACCAATATATCATTTAAAACATTTAGTGTAATTTGTACCTTTTTTTCTCCAAGGAAATCATCGTAGGGAACCCAAGGGATGTTTTCCCGCTTTTCAGGATGGAATACATAGTAAGCCTGTAGGAATATACTAGTGCTCCTCACCCAAGGGGATTCAAACTGGGCACCTGCTAGCATGGGACTAACTGAATGCCAAATAACATACATTAATTACCACTAAGAACTAGATGGGATAACCTCTTTAGCTATGTGTACTTTGTAGCTAACAAGTATTTAGCTTATTATTTTATAGAAAATAGAAAGCACTCCATGGTATTCTTCTATCGTTGATTCTCGAGATGTAAAATCTTATCGATGTCCTGAAACAGAGAAGGTATAGTTTCACTACAAATTATGTTCCAAAATATTAAATCTCTTATTTATGATACATTTGATAAAGTCACATGGAGCTCATATTAGATTTTTATGTTTTCGTGGACTGATTTATTTATTGTCGTTACTTTGGTGAATACCCTTTCTGAAAGATTTGGTCCAATTTCATAATGTTCAATGCAGTAAATATACAAGTTGACCACCTTATAATAAATTGGATCACCATTGACATCTTAGTGTCTGCTAGATGGGTGCATGATTGGAAGGTGTGCAAGTATGTTTATATTGACTTCAATCTAAATGCTAGAAATGATAAATAAATAAAATATTACATCATAGCCACTATGGTGTTTTGGCCATTGTGTTACAATCATCAAAACCTCGTTTTGACAATATAATATCTTGATCCATGCAATCAATGTCCAAACCCCACGGGTACATGTAATTCTTCTAATTGGGTTTCTTCCTTATTTTAATGTTCATGTTGCTAGTTCATATGTTGTCATCTTTTAATTGTCTAATTCATGTGGTAGGAAATCCATGCATTGGATGGAGTCTGCTGGATTTTCTAAGACTATTCTAATAAAATCTTGCATCCAAGTAACTAATCATGCTTGACCTTTACATAAATTCTTTGGGAACCTGCCCTTTTTCACTAATTTAGTTGGCTTATTTCAAAGTATTCAGTGAGTTGTGACTAATCGCTTGAGATATTAGCAGTGCTCCACGGGGACTTGTCCCCGAGGGGGGAACGCGTTTCCCATGTTTCCTGCATCCTTAAGACAAAGGAACAGTGGGAGAAACATTTATGTGTTAATATTTCCCCTTTCCCCAATTCTTAAAGGGTTCAAACTCAAACGGTAGAGTGCATGCTTTACAAGGAGGTTGAAGGTTCAATTCCTTTGTGCCCTAATGATATTGCAATATTGATGTTTTAAATAAAATATATTTTATTATGATTTATTATGGCTACGAGGGGGGTTCTAATATGACTTCATATGTCACTACGAGGGGGGTTCAAATATTCCCTTGTATGTTACAACGAGGGGGGTTCAAAACCCCCCAAGTAAGTTTATATGAGGGGGGTTCATAACTACCCCCAAAGTTTTGTAAAGAGTTTTAGGAGGGTTTTTGAACCTCCTCCATAGGTACCTACGAGGGGGGTTTATAACCTCCCCCAAAGGTTTGTAAATAATTTTAGGGGGGGTTCAAACCCCCTCTGTAGGAACCTACGAGGGGGGTTTATAACTGCCCCCAAAGGTTTGTAAAGAGTTTTAGGGGAGGGGGGGGAGTTGAACCGCCTCTCTAGGTACCTACAAGGGGGGTTTTTAATCGCCTCTATAGGTACCTACAAGGGGGGTTTTGAAACGCTTTTGTAGGTACCTACGAGAGGGGTTTTGA
>LPNX011122562.1:179502-222405 GCA_001517045.1 Pseudotsuga menziesii
GCCCCAAAAAGTGACTTTTGGAGGCGTAAGACAACCACCCCTAGAATTCAAATTTATTGTAGTGTGCTTGTCCTCAAGAAATTCCAAGTTTGGATGCTGCAAAATATATTCATCTTCCCAAGTGACTTCTTCACTAGGAAAATCCTTCCATTGTACCAAATATTCTTTTATTGTTCTACTTCGTAGCCTTCTCTCCCTTATTCTCAAGATTTTTTATGGAATGAGAACAAGTTGTCCTTCATCATCCAAAGGAGGTAAAGTATCTGAAACTGAAATATGTTTCCCTATAAACTTATTTAGACAATAAACATGAAATACATTGTGAATTTCGCTTCCCGTGGGAAGCTCCAACTAATAGGCCACTTCTCCAACTTTTCGAATCACTTTGTAGGGACCATAAAACCTTGGTTTGAGATTTTTTGAACCTTTACCCATTATGGTGGTTTGTTTGTAGGGCTGAAACCTCAAATACACCAATTCATTCACTTGGAATTGTCTCTCCATTCTATGTTGGTCTACATATTGTTTCTATTGATTTTGAGCAACCTGCAATTTATCTCTCAAAATCTTCAAAATTTCTTCACTTTCTTCAATCTAATCCTTAGCCTTTGGAGATCTACTATCACCAAAAATGTGGTCAATATAAGTTGATGTATCATAACCATAAAGTGCTTTAAAAGTATACATGCCAATGGACATATGGAAAGTAGTATTGTAACAAAACTCAGCCAAATGCAACATTTTATTCATGTTTTTTGTTTCCCACTAACATAGTTCCTCAAGTATCCTTCCAACCATTGATTCACCCTCTTTGTTTAGCCATCAGTTTGGGGGTGATAGCTTGTGCTAGGTGTCAAATTTGTCCCCACCACTTTGAAGAGTTCTTGCCAAAATGCACTCAAAAATCTGTTATCTCTATCATTAACAATGCTCTTAGGAAGCCCATGCAATCTAAAAACTTCTTTAAAAAATAATTCAACCACTTATGCAGCATTGAAAGTGGTAGTAACATCAAATAAATGATCAAATTTAGTGAGTCTATCCACCACCACAATTATTAAATGCTTACCCAATAATTTGGGAAAACCAGTGATGAAGTCCATGGAAATTGTAATGTCCCCTTTTTGGAATTTTATTAAAATGCCCAATTTTCCAATTTTTTCACAATTTTGGCTCTTGACTAGTTTTAGTGTCTTGGTCTCCAAATCAGCTCAATTGCTCCCAAATATTCAGAGAAGGTGTATTACTGATATAATAACTTAATTATTATTTTCATGGATGTATTATGGTCCTCCAATCAGTTCTATAAGCCTATATCAAATTCTAAATAAGATAGATGAATTTACTAGCAATTTTGGGGCTCAAATCCCTCCCAGGTAATTTCCGGAATGGCTTCCAAAATGTACATAAAATCACTCAAATTCTCAAATGGAAGAAGCATATTTGTATAATACATTATTAGAGACTCATATGCATAACCAATCGAAATCCCATGGCTGTTATCACTTCCTTCAATTAGATATAAAAAAACTAGTTTTGGACCCTTGGGGAAATGAGATCTAGTTTGCCCCAAATGCTATGAAATTTGACCTAATGGCTACAAATTCTGAGTTAAAGACCATGAAACCCATAATATACTTTAATTACAGTTCATTCATTCATAAATCATCAATGGTGCACACATATATTCGATTCCATCAAGATTGCAAGAGTTTACAACAAGGTATCAGGGAAATGACATTGTTTCTTCAATATTGGACAATAATACATGAGATATCTTGGATTTTATACCTGAGAGATTTCTGAACTTAAATAAAAGATCATTTACATCATAATACAAAATATTTGGGCAATATAAGCTCCCTCAAAGAGATGAATAGCTCACCAAGTGCGCCTCACTCCATAGAGCTGAAATATGGTGAGAAAACTTGAGATGAGTGGAAGAACAAGCTGATATTGATATGTCCATGAACTTCCTGTAGCTTTAAAATTAAAATAATACTCCATTAAATCTCCATGAAATACCTGAGTGGCCTTTCCAAACATGAACTAGGATGGGAATCTTTCACCCTCGAAATTGGCTGAAGCAAGAAAACTAGTCATCCACTAGCTCTCACAATTCACAAATGACAATTTCACAAATGAGAAAAAAGCTTCTTCTCATGGATAATCCTCTTGGCCTTCTCCAACTCCAAAATTAGACCTATAATATTCTCTATTCAGTACTTACATGTCATTATTTCTTTATGTCAGCCTTCAAATCTGACTTGTGTCATAACTGTCATAGAATCTCCATCATTGGTGTCATAGATGTCATAAATGTAAGGGGAATCTAGCCAAGTGTCCATGAAACTCCCATTTGGCTCTTCCTCTCCCATGTAAGTTAAAATTCATCCCAAATTCAAACCATGAAGTATATGGAAAATTATATTAACCTCATAATACATCCCAAAACATTAGGCTTCCCATAGATTGAAAATTACAAGAGGAGGATGCCATTTAACATAGGAATTTTAGCTTGAGTGGGCCCCATAGTCTCCATATGTCTCCATTCTCCATAGCCATTTAATTTTTCTCTTGTATTTATTTAATAAGATACATTATTAAGTATTTATCCTTTTCTAATGTCTAAACATCATTTATTATCCCCCTTATTCTAAATCTCAAAGCTTCCACCCCCAACCTAGGAAACTGGTGATTTTCCTCCTTAGCAATTATTTGAATTTTAGCATCCCTTTGGAAACTTTCATGAATATGGAAAATGTGATTTGGCAATTGTGACCCAATTCAAAATTTAGGACATTAAAAATTCTCCCTTCCTAATATTTCTTTTCCTCAAGCAATTTCAAACATGGTTGTTGAAGAACCTGCTCTCTGTATGATTCTTTGAAGTTGCCACTGAGCTGCCCACCTTGAGTCTTTGAGATTCCATGAAGATTTCATAGAGTAACCACCATGCTTGCTGCTGCTCTACTTTGATTAAAATCACCTTATTAAGTGGGGAATCCATCTCCCATACTGCTTGCTTCCCAAAGAATTTGAAATCAATGGGACTAAAAACTATCCTAGGGTCCCATTGCTTGCATTGCACTCCAACAATTAAGAATGCTCTCCAACCCATACCATTTGGAAAGAGAATTCCTGGATCCCATTTTCTTGTTTTCATTCTTCCAAACATCATGATTGCATAATATGTATCATCAAAGTATATAACAACATAATATGAATGTACATCAAGGAGGTGCCTCACCAAGAAATCATGAAAGTGCTTATACCCCCCAGTGAGTAGACTACCATTTGCCAAGTACATACATGCTTCAAGTGACCAATCAAATCTGATCCAATAACATAGGTTAGTATCCCATGTCCTATAATTATGCTCCAAAAGGAAGTGATATGAATCAAAATATTCAGCCATGTATTCTTTCATCCAAGAAGTGAATGAAGAATCTCCACTCAAATTTGAACCAAATAGTGAGCAATAGAAATAATGAGACTTCAAATGACTCAAATAAGTATTACCCATACATCCATGAATGAGTGAATCATAAAGATATAACAATGTATGTGGCTGGTAACAAAAATGTTCTCCTATCATAAGTCTATTCACCCTAGTATTGGATGAAGTTCCTCCAACATCAAATGAACCAAGTGTTGAGCAATAAAAACCATGAGTCTTCAAGTGACTCAAATGCATATCATTGGTGCATCCATGTAGATGTGCATCATCAGAAAGTAACAAAGGATGCTACTGCAAATGTGAACAGGATTGTGCTCCAACCATGTCATCATATCAAGTAAATCTAGGAGTTCCATACTCCTCATGTGGCACCATCAAAAAGAACCCTTTCACCCATACTTCACTGAGACTAATGCTGCAAAACATGGAATTGTAGGATGTAGGAGAATGAACTAACTCACCCAAATGATCAAAAAGTGGAGAATTTTCATCATGGGAAGGATCCATATGGGTATTATCATGCAGCTCCTTCAAAAGTGTGAAACCTTTGTCATATATTGGTCCCAATGTAGAGGAATCATGCTCTTCTTTAAAAAGTGCATAACCTTCATCAAGAGACAATTCAAGTTCCTCTTCTACCACATCAAGTGTTTGGATATCTTCAAGTTCATCTTCAAACACATCAATTACATTCAAGTTTCCAAATTTCTCATGATCCACCATGTCATGATAATCCTCCAAACAATATACCATTTGACAATCTGAAACATAGGAGGAAAAACAAGTGTCTTGCAACTTTGCAAGAAGTTGGTCATTTTGAATTGTGAGCTTATGAATAACTTCATTATTCTTCAAGTAGGATTCATGTAACCATTCACTAAGCTCAATGTCATTTTTTCTGTCAAAAATCAAATACATGAAATTACCTTTTATGTTGCACATTGCTCTTTGGATCTTCTCCATGTCTTCAAGGAAGGATGGCCCCTCCAATGAAGTAGCTCTCCAACAAGAATTCGACACTAATTCTTGAGTGTCGTGGAGTATTATAAGGGACTCTTGGATCTTATTTTCATTCATCTTTAAGGACCCTTCAATAAAATGAGGCTCTTGTAAATGAACCTCCTCATCTTCTTCCTTCTTGCTTGGACCAACTTCATGAAGCTCAAGTGGTGATGGGGAAGTTGATATTGTTTCTTCTTCAACTGCTACAAGGTCTTCATTTTCATGTTTAATGGAAGTTTTGGCTTGCAGAAACATTTTGAAATATGATCTCTATGTCACCAAAATAGATTTGTGAGCACCCATCAGTGAGTACTCCTTCATAGTTCAAGCATCCATCAATATATGCTCTTTGGTCCATGTCCATACTAGAATTTGTTTCAGAATGATATTCAATAGTTTCAAGGTACTCTTCTTCCTTCTCACGTGATGTTTCCTCATATTTTTCAAAGTAATTTGGGAGTGAATTTCTATCCTCTTCATGTACTACTTCTTCTACTTCACCTAGTTCAGAAATAGGTGGTTCATGGGTCTCCTCCTTTTGCTCCTTCAAGCAAACTGGTGCATTTTTCCCCTTGGTTTTCTTAAAATCAATATATTTTTCCCAACTTTAGATAGCCAAAAATTTGAATCCTTTCATAATATTCTTGGTCATGTATTCAATAATAGGTTCCATGCTTTTTATTATCTCCTCACCATCATATGAGGTTCTCTTTTCATGCCTAGTCATAGTTTCCAAAAAATTGCCTTCTTCTCCTACTTATTAATTTTTTTTTCGTCTTCAACAAAAGCACTTTTGGGTTTCAATATATAATGGTGGTCCCTTAATTATTGTACTCATAAATATCAGACCAAATCAGGTTCCAAGATCATGCTCTGATACCACTGTAATGTCCCCTTTTTGGAATTTTATTAAAATGCCCAATTTTCCAATTTTTTCGCAATTTTGGCTCTTGACTAGTTTTAGTGTCTTGGTCTTCAAATCAGCCCAATTTCTCCCAAATATTCAGAGAAGGTGTATGACTGATATAATAACTTGATTATTATTTTCAGGGATGTTTTATGGTCCTCCAATCAGTTCTGAAACTCTATATCAAATTCTGAATAAGATAGATGAATTTACTAGCAATTTTGGGGCTCAAATCCCTCTCGGGTAATTTCCGGAATGGCTTCAAAAATGTACATAAACTCAATCAAATTATCAAATTTAAGTAGGGTATGTATATAAGGAATTATCAGAGACTCATATGCATAACCAATCGAAATCCCATGGTTGTTATCACTTCCTTCAATCAGAAATAAAAAACTAGTTTTGGACCCTTGGGGAAATAAGATGTAGTTTGCCCCAAATGCTATAAAATTCGAACCAATGGCCAAAAATTCCCAGTTATAGAAAATGAAACCCATAATATACTTTAATTACAGTTCATTCATTCATAAATCATCAATGGTGTGCACATATATTCAATTCCATCAAGATTGCAAGAGTTTACAACAAGGTATCGGGGAAATGGCACTGTTTCTTCAATATTGGACAACAATACATGAGTATCTTGGATTTTTGACCTGAAATATTTCTGAACTTAAATCATAGAGAATTTACATCAGAATATAAAATACTAGAGCAAGATAAGCTCCCTCAAAGAGATGAATAGCTCACCAAGTGCGCATCACTCCATAGAGTTGAAATATGGTGAGAAAACTTAAGATGAATGGAAGAACAAGATGATATTGAGATTTCCATGAAATTCCTGTAGCTTGAAACTAAAAATAAGACTCCATTAAATCTCCATGAAAGACCTGAGTGGCCTTTCCAAACACCAACTAGGATGGTAATCTTTCCCCCTCGAAATTGGGTTAAGCAAGAAAACTAGTCATCCACTAGCTCTCACAATTCACAAATGAGAAAAAAGATTCTTCTCATGGCTGATCCCTGTATTTTATAAATATTATTGGTCTTATAAGGTTCCAAATCCATCCATAAACCAAATCCAAGTCGAATTGGTGTGGCTGCTCATGCTATTCCATGTGGCCTCTCTCTTCACCTTCCCTCTTCTCCCAAATTTGAGTAGGATCCTCTTGGCCTTCTCCAACTCCCAAATTCGACCTCTAAGATGCTCTATTCAGTCCTTACATGTCATTATGTCAGTATGTCAGCCTTCATATCTGACTTGTGTCATAACTATCATAGAACCTCCATCATTGGTGTCATAGATGTCACAAATGTAAGAGGAATATAGCCAAGTGTCCATGAAACTCCCATTTGGCTCTTCCTCTCCCATGTAAGTTCAATTCATCCCAAATTTGACCTATGAAGTATATGGACAAGTATATTAACCTCATAATCCATCCCAAAACATTAGGCTTCCCATATATTCGAAATTACAAGAGGAGGATGTCATTTAACATAGGAATTCTAGCTTGAGTGGGCCCCATAGTCTCCATATGTCTCCATTCTCCATAGCCATTTCATTTTTCTGTTGTGTTTATTTAATAAGATACATTAGTAAATATTTATCCTCTTCTAATGTCTAAACATCATTTATTATCCCCCTTATTCTAAATCTGAAAGCTTCCGCCCCCAACCTAGGAAACTAGTGATTTTCCTCCTTGGCAATTATTTGACTTTTAGCATCCCTTTGAAAACTTTCATGAATATGGAAAATGTGATTTGGCCATTGTGACCCAATTCAAAATTTGGGACATTACATAAATGCTCTCCCATTTTTGTACTAGAATAGGAAAGGGATGTAAGAGACCAGCTGGATGAGTGTAATGTCCCAAATTTTGCATTGGATCACAATGGACAAATCACATTTTCCATATTCATGAAAGTTTTCAAGTTGATGCTAAAAGTCAAATAATTGCCAAGGAGGAAAATCACTAGTTTCCTAGGTTGGGGGTAGAAGCTTTGAGATTTGGAATAAGGGGGATAATAAATTATGTTTAGACATTAGAAGAGGGTAAATATTTAATAATGTAGCTTATTAAATAAATACAAGAGAAAATTGAAATGGTTATGGAGAATGGATACACATGGAGACTATGGGGCCCACTCAAGCTAGAATTCCTATGTTAAATGGCATCCTCCTCTTGTAATTTCGAATATATGGGAAGCCTAATGTTTTGGGATGGATTATGAGGTTAATATAATTGTCCATATAATTCATAGGTTGAATTTGGGATGAATTGTAACTTACATGGGAGAGGAAGAGCCAAATGGGAGTTTCAAGGACACTTGGCTAGATTCCCCTTACATTTATGACATCTATGACACCAATGATGGAGATTCTATGACAGTTATGACACAAGTCAGATATGAAGGCTGACATACTAACATAATGACATGTTAGGAATGAATAGAGCATCTTAGAGGTCGAATTTGGGAGTTGGAGAAGTGCAAGAGGCTCCTACTCAAATTTGGGAGAAGAGGGAAGGTGAAGTGAGAGGCCACATGGCATAGCATGAGCAACCACACCAATTTGACTTGGCTTTGTTTTATGTATGTATTTGGAACCTTAGAAGACTAATAATGTTTATAAAATACAGGGAACAGCCATTAGAAGAATCTTTTGCTCATTTGTGAATTGTGAGAGCTAGTGGATGACTACTTTTCTTGCTTAAGCCAATTTCGAGGGTGAAAGATTCTCATCCTAGTTGGTGTTTGGAAAGGCCACTCAAGTATTTCATGAAGATTTAATGGATTCTTATTTTCAAGTGCAAGCTACAGGAATTTCATGGACATCTCAATATCATATTTTTCTTCCATTCATCTCAAGTTTTCTCACCATATTTCAGCTCTATGGAATGAGGCGCACTTGGTGAGCTATTCATCCCTTTGAGGGAGATTCTCTTGCTCCAGTATTTTGTATTATTATGTAAATGCTATTTTATTTAAGTTCAGAAATATCTCAGGTATAAAATCCAAGATATCTCATGTATTATTGTCCAATATTGAAGAAACAATGCCATTTCCCCAATAGCTTGTTGTAAACTCTTGCAATCTTGATGGAATCGAATATATGTGTGCACCATTGATGATTTATGAATGAATGAACTTTTATTAAAGCATATTATGGGTTTCATTTTTTGTAACTGAGAATTTGTGGCCATTGGGTCGAATTTCATAGCATTTGGGGCAAAAAACATCTCATTTCCCCAAGGGTCCAAAACTAGTTTTTTTATATCTGACTGAAGGAAGTGATAAAATCCATGGGAGTTCGATTGGTTCTGGATATGAGTCTCTGATAATGTATTCTACACATCCCCTGATTCAATTTGATAATTTTAGTGATTTTATGTACATTTTGGAAGCCATTCTGGCAATTACCCGGGAGGGATTTGAGCCCCAAAATTGCTAGTAAATTCATCTATCTTATTCATAATTTGATATAGACTTGAAGAACTAATTGGAGGACCATAATACAAACCTAAACATAATAATTAATTTATTATATCATTCATACACCTTATCTGAATATTTGGAAGCAATTGGGCTGATTTGGAGACCAAGACACTAAAACTAGTCAAGAGACAAAATTGTGAAAAAATTGGAAAATTGGGCATTTCAATAAAATTCCAAAAAATTTGGGACTTACAGAAATGGATGAGTGTGCTTTGTTGGCAGGTTTTTTGGGACAAGTCATTTGCTCAGCACCATGAGTGTCATGCAAGCTTAGAAGACACCATGCAAGCTAAAGATGGCGCGCAAGGCAGAAGATAGACTATTTTGAATCTTTTGTGTCACTTTTTGTACTTTTGGACCATATTTTGTGAATATTGGTCATTAATTTGTAGATTCAGTTAAGAATTGGTTAAGATTTAGTTAGAAGTGGACCTTCAATGTAAAGGCGCAAGCCTATAAGTAGATGTTGAATTCTAAGCGTTAGGGGACATCATCTTATATTTATGACATGAGAATGGAATGAGAATTGAGAGATTTGTTGTCTGTTTTGGATCTGTGGTTGATTGCGCAGAAATAAGATGAGAAGATGGAGGTTGATCTGAACTACTGTTATATTTTTGTCTCTTTCTTTCTTTCTGGTTTCTATGAATCCAATGGTGAATATGTGTGACATGAATCCATGATGCAATGTTTCTTGCTTATGAATAATGTTATCTTTTTAGATCTGTTTGCGCAACAGGATGGTTATTTCTGTTATGAATGAATGATGCGATGAATATTCTTGTTGATGATGAAGTAACTGGTCAGATATGGTAGATAATTTTATTAATTATCGATTCCCATAGTCCTCTTCTATTCTGTGGAAACTTGGTTCCGTCATCCCTCCCTCAAAAATCTCGGGTGAGACATCATCTACTTCGCGGGTGTTGTCGGATAGGGTAAAAACTGTCTGGGCCGATGCTCAGGTAAATTGTGGCGAGTTGAGTGTCGACAGAATGGGAACCCCTATAGACAGGGTTTTTTTGGTTGGGTTTGCTCCAATAAATGGTTCCATTGTTGGGACCTTGTTGCAACTAAGAGGAGGATATGTGGCATCCGACGTGACCAGAAATTCAAGATTGGTTTGATCAGAAGCTACGAGAATTCACTGAAGTAGAAAATCAGAACCCTAGACTAATGACGGACACATGGTTAGAGAGATATATACATGACAGTCCTCATGAATAATTTTTATCTGAGTTTCCTATCATATTATATGAGTGGTTGGCATGGTTCACTTACAAGAAGATAAATTACCAGGGAGGAGAGCCAACATCCCAGACTCTGAGTTGATCCAAGATCTGCAAGAAACTGACAACAAAGCATCGTAGGTTGTTGAGGTCTGGGTAGATGGTATCCTAGAAGGATATATCACTGAATTCATAGTCGACACTACCAAGTCCTATAGCGAAGCGAAAAGGGAATTTTTCAATGGACCCAGAGGTAGTTTCTTGTTGTCACTACAATTGTCAATTAAGATTTTTGTCTGTGAAAAGGGTATACTGAAGATGCACCTCAAGTAGTAGAGCTTCAGTGTCCGAAGCTAGTGGATACCGGGACAAAAGGGGGGAGACTAATGGAAAGATAAGGGGTAGATGGGTGTAATTTTCGACGAGACTGTGAGGGAAGCCGAGGAAGAAAGTGGTATTACGAGGGGAGGAGCAAGGTTTCGACAAGATGAGAGGCAAAGGACAAGGGAAGGTCTTGCTGCGATCAAAATGCAAGACTATGAAGGAAGACCACATGGGACGAAGAGACCCGACATTAACGAAGAGGACGACCAGACCCAGACTACACCCAGGATAGCAGTAAGATCAAACCACATCAGCAATGTACACATGCCTCATTGCACTAATCCATATTCGGGAAGAAACACAAGTTCCACATCAACTTGCCTGACAGCCAGCAGCATTCTAGTAGTAGATCAAATCTATAGGAAGAAGGCCCAGGATGGCGGGAGATGATACAAAGTTACCATTGTTCCATGGAAACGGGACCAATAATCCCGAGCAGTATTGGTTTCTATGTGAGGCAGTATGGACTGTGAGAAAGGCCACGGATGACGATGTTAAGAAATGCCAACTGGCGACTACTCTTTGGGGTCATGCATTGGATTGGTACATGAAATTTATACAAGTTCCTATGGGGACCCCTGTAAAAACATTGGATGAAGTCAGGAAAGGACTGATTGAAGAATTTTGGAAACCAAAATCTGAATCACAGTATATCACAGAATTAAAGGAGATTAAGCAATTTCCTAATGAAACCGTTTAGGACTTTGACCAACAATTTAAGACACTAATGGCACAATTCAGTTTTGATATGAGTGATGTTCATCACAAAGAACAGTTCATTGTAGCGCTAGTTCCTCATATCTGGAAACAACTGATGTAGCAAAAGATCACAACCCAGAGCGAGGCTCTGGTGATCGCCTTGAAGTTAGAAGTTTCACCCATTAGAGAGAGCGCAGCTGGCATGAACCAAATTCAGGCGTAGCAGGGAAACTTGATGCTTCAATTATAAGACATTAAGGAGGGGAAAGAAAATCACGAAGATCTTTGGTACACTCGTTGTCGCGCAGATGGACACACTAAAGATATTTTCCCTGACTTCAAAAATTATCTCCTATCTGGAGCATCGAACCCACTGAGTTGTGGCAGTGTACAATGGTGTCGCATATGTCAAGTATATGGGAATCGAAATGAAGAATGTAGCTACATGCAGAAGATGGTCACGAAGCCAACAAGCTTATACTGCACTTTTTGTCGCTCAGCCAGGCATGAAGATAAATACTGTCACGCTTATGACCTACTCCAGGAAAGGGCGTATGACTCATACTATTTGAAGGGAGAAGATTCTCGCACATTACACCAATCACAACCGCAACCATAGGTGGTGCAGCCACCACCTCAATCACAGTACACACCACCTCCATAGATGCAGTTTATTTCGTCGCAGTCGTAACCACAGTTTGCGCCATAGCCACAATTTGCATCACGACCGCAGTATAATCAGATATCGATGGCTCCACCGCAGCCACAGTATGTTCAAGCATCACACTACATTTAGTAGTAGTCGAATCCCCCTCCACAGCAATTGGCTCATCCATACTACCAGTAGCAAAGGGGATTCCAAGGAACAGGAGGAGGCTTTGGTAGAGGAGGAGGATGGGGTCGCGGACTTGTCTAGTGTTACAATTTTGGGGTATTTGGACATTACCAGAGAGATTTCCCACACCTGTAGTATTCGTATACATATTGCACCGTAATTGATCATAATGTTGAGAACTTCCCACATCTAATCGCAAGATGACAGGCAGAGAATGTTCCTTAGTTGCAGAATCATAACCAGTTCCAGAACCAAAATCAGATACAGAACCAAAATCAGTTACAGGGCTAGCCTCATAATCAAGTTCCACTGTAGAATCAGACTATGATTCAACCCATGAACCCACTGGTGAACTAGAATCCACCACTGAACTAGAATTCGTCGATGAACCAGAATCAAGGATCAACGGTTGTGACAATTTTAGTAGAGCAAAGAACAAAGGATGTTGACATTAACATTGTCACCCGCGGAGGTGCGATGACTGGAAAGGATGGGCCCCGGCTGCAGGTTTGATTGGTTGGGAAGAAAAAGGCATCATTTTATATCGTAACTAAAAAAGATACATTCCTTGAATCTCAGGATGCGATCGGAAGAAATCCTGGTAAGTCACCTATTTTTGAAATACCCTCTGCTTTTGATTCTTCGTTGGAGGCAGGACCATTGCGTTAGTATGATACCTTGCAGCACTTCTTTGAGAGTTGCTTTTCCCTGGCAAGAGATCTCGATGCTCTAGCCGAGATTAAAAAGTTGCTACACCGCTCAGGTAAGGAGCGGAAGGACTCCGCAGTGAAATATTTACACAAGAAAACAACAGGCAAAGAGATGCGCATGAACATTCATATTGGGGGCTATGAAGTAGATTTGGTCATTATAGATCTGGGCTCTGATGTAAATATCATAACAAAGAAGACATGGAAAAATATGGGGAGACCAACATTGGGTTGGTCCCCTATGCAGCTGCGATTAGCTAATCAAGCCAAAGTACAACCAATTGGTCAAGTGTCGAACCTAGTTGTAGATGTTGAAGGTATGAAGACCTATGTCGATTTCATCATGATTGAAGTTATTGATGGTGGAGGCTCCTATCCCTCATTGTTGGGGATTGTATGGGCCAACTATAGTATGGCGGTGATTAAATTCAAAAATCGAATGATGACATTTGAGAATCAAGACATCAGATTCATTGCTCCTATGGATCCAAACAAAGGACGGAGATATATTGAACCAGTAAAGGATGAAGTTATTAGAGGATGGGATCATGCTTACAACATTTCTAAAGATTAAATCCACCCAATTTCTAACAGAGAACTCGATTGCCGTAGTGCTAGTTCTGCATCTTCTGATTTTGACGATGCATTAGAGAACTTGCAAAACCGCATGGACGAGGTATCATTCAGGAAGTGTAGTTTGATCACGCAGTCATTATGCCATGTCGCAACTAAAATTGTCGAATTACCAATTTACGAAGGGATACCTGATTTTTCTTTGTTCTTAATAGAATTTGAAGAGAAGGTTTCAAAACTGCAGCGATTGCTAGCACTGGAGGAAGCACTGAAGGCTACTCTAGCACGTTGGTGGGTGACTCATAAAAATACAATTATTGGATGGGTGCAATGTCGATGGTTGATGATAGTTCTCTTTAGTGACACAGAAGTATATCACACTGGGAAGTATGATCAAAGGAATGACCCTAAAGGCCATTTGATGGAATGCCAAACATTGTGGGCATCGTGACCAAAGGATGAATGGGTTCATGCCTTTATTCACACCTTAGATGAAATGCTAAGATCATGGTATATATTCGTAGAGTTGCATAGAGAAATAACCACTTGGGAGGAGCTGATGGTTTTCTTTGCTCATACATTTAGTTTCTTGGATGCCAATCCCGATGTCCAAAATGCACTTTAGATCATCCAAGATGTGGTATTAAAGGTAGTACTAGTTGTGTATCCATGGGATCCATAGGTGCACTGCCACATGAAATCGATGATGGAATGCTACAATGTGTCGAGCGAAATTGAGGATGACGGTGAGCTACGGAATATCAATATTCTGGACACAGAAGGGATTAGGGATGTCGCAGCACCAGGCTGATTAATCCCATGAATAAGCCACTAAATATTAGAAAAATTAACATTGGGACAGGGGAGAACCCAAAATTTGCAAGTATTGGGTACTACTAGGACGAAGAGACTATGGAAAAGATCACAGATCTGCTACATGAATTCCAAGATCTGTTTCCAACAAAATTATCTGAAATGAAAGGAATACTGGGTGATCTAGGAGAGATGAAGATTCCATTGGATCCCGATGTGAAACCAGTAAGACAGAGACCATACCACTTGAATCCATGATACAAGGAGAGGGTTAAATCTGAGCTAGATAGGATGTTAGATGCTGGAATCATTGAGAAAGTGGAAGAATCAGAATGGATCAGTCCTATGGTGGTCCAAGACAAGAAAACCGGTGAAGTCTGAATCTGTTTCGACCTCAGAAAATTGAATGATTCCTGTATGCATGACCCGTTTCCAACACCATTCATAGATGAAGTACTCAAAGGAGTTAGTGGTCAGGAGATGTACTCTTTTACATATGGATTTTATGGTTATCACCAGATAAGAATCGCAAAAGAAGATCGATATAAAATGACATTTGTCACTGAATGGGGATGCTTCCAATACATAGTGATGCCTTTTGGGTTGAAGAATTTGCCTGCAATATTTTCATGGGTTGTTGTCTCTGCATTCAAATATTTCATTCAGAAATTCCTACAAGTTTATATGGATGATTGGATAGTGTATGGTCTAATTAAGGATCATCTGGAAAACCTGCGACTAATGAGAGAAAGATGCCGATAGCATCAGATTGCGCTAAACTCCAATAAATGCATTTTCTGCTCACCTTTTGGAATGTTGTTGGGTCACATTGTTTGCAAGCAAGGATTGTTGGTTGACCCTGTGAAGATAGCTCTCATTTTGAGCTTGCCACCACCGACAAATGTGAAGATGATTAGGGAGACACTGGGGCACACTAGTTATTATTGCAAATTCATCAGAGGATTTGATGCGATTACAGCCCCTATGGAGAAACTATTGAAGAAAGATGATGCATTCATATGGACTCTAGAATTTCAAGGAATATTCGACACCCTGAAGGCCAAGATGGCTTCGGTGCCAATACTTGTGTTCCCAGATTGGAACAAGGAGTTCCATGTCCATGTCAATGCCTCGCCTGTTACGCTAGGAGTATTGCTCGCGCAGCCAGCTAAAGGAGATCTTAATCACCCGATCACTTTTTCTAGCCAGAAGTTGTCATTTGCTGAGAAGAACTATACGACCACAGAGAGAGAAGGTCTATAAATGGTATATGCGCTACAAAAATTTAGGCATTTCCTTTTAGGCGATCATTTTAATATGTTTACTAACCAATTTGCCTTGAAGTACCTAGTCAATAAGCCTATATTGGGGGGGAAGATATTTCACTGGATATTGCTCTTTTAGGAGTTTGATTTTGAAATAATTGTGAAGTTGGGTCGCTTGAATGCTAGCCCCGACCATCTGTCTCAGATTGAGACAGGAGAAGAACCAACAAACATAGACGAGGGACTGCCAGATGTGCAGCTATTCAGAGTCAACATAGAGAATGATTATTATGACCAAATAATCCAGTTCTTGGTGACAAGAGCCATGCTAGATGATTGATTAACAAGCTAGAAGAAGTAGTTGCTAGTCAAATCCTCAAATTTCCAGTTGATTGTTGGGTCGTTATACAAACTCCGCTCAGACGATATTTTGCGGTGATGTGTCCAACCCCATGAAAAAGGAGATATTTTAGAAGAAGCCCATGCGGGTGTCGCTGGTGGACACTATGGAGGATGGGCTACTGCGAGAAAGGTGCTTTGCACAGGGATCCGGTGGCTCACCTTACATAATTATGCGACAGACTATGCACAAATCTGCGATGTCTGTCAACGCACTAGAAAACCATCGCGATGGATGAGATGCCGCTGGTACTGCGAGTAACCTTGCAATCATCAATAAAGATAGTTAATGTAGGTAAACGATGACACTTTTATAAGTG
This sequence comes from Pseudotsuga menziesii, assembly GCA_001517045.1. Lineage (NCBI taxonomy): Eukaryota > Viridiplantae > Streptophyta > Pinopsida > Pinales > Pinaceae > Pseudotsuga > Pseudotsuga menziesii. The sequence goes on from LPNX011122562.1 coordinate 195,594, forward strand.
ACATGTAATGATAGCATATCCAACTGGTGTGTTGGCAGAATCGGTGGTGGATTCGGGTATTTAATGCATTGATGTGATAATGATGACGTCTGAGTTGAGATGGAACTATAAGTAGAAGCCTACTAGGGTTAGAGGCACCATTGTGCAGAGTTGAACTATGTTAAGTTGAAGAAGTTAACAAGTGGACAAGAGGGTTGTTGAGGAAAGCTAAGCCGAGTAAGTAAGTCACTCAGACCGGAAAGGTTGTAAGCTTCGTAAGTTGAGAGGAGAATTGGTATGATATGCAGAAAAACCTAGACACCGTTGAGATTTGGAGTGAACGAGATTCACCGCTCATACCAATTGCAATTGAATAAAAAGTTGCAAGTATGTGGTCTAGCTCGTCAACAAAGAAGAAAGCACAAAATCCCCTCTCCCCAGTATCATAGAAGCGATAGACCAAAATGAACACAAGGGCATATGGAGAGGATATACCATAGATGGGGCCATCGAGCCCTGAAGTTATGGATTTTGCTACTAGAGCAGGGGTGCCTGTCAAGTACAGACCTGGCTACATTCCTCCTAGTCGGTATGGGGCACAACCCAGGAAACCCATGAAGAATCAAATATGGACCTAAGTTCTTTCCTCATTTGACAAAGTCTACAGGAACAGGGATTGGGATCGAGTTTCAGGAGTCTGGGATTAGCCTGAATGCAAGGAATGACAAGGTTCTAAGAGCTACAATGGTTTTCAATGTGGCACTTGGGATTTAGAAGTTGCAGCTGAAATTGTTTCCTTGTACATCACCACACTGACCACCCAGATGTTGGTATCCATGCAGCAAGTGGCCAACTAGGAATTGGCTGATATACAGAAGAGTGTGAGCAACCAGTATCTGTGGTCGAAGGAGCAAGTAGATGTAGTGCAAAAAGAGGTTGAAGAATTACATCAAGCTAAGGAGAAATTGATCAAGGATAAGGCACAAGAGATAGAGGCATTGAATAAGGCACATGAGGAGCTACAGCAACGATTCTCTAGTGTAAGGAAAATGCAATAGCAATGCAATGTATAGTTCGATGAGTTCTAGGATATTGGAGCATAACTATCAGTGAGAGCAGTTTCGACACTCCAAGCCGCACAATACGAAAAGATAGACATTGTTGTGAAGATGGTTGAGCACCCTGTCAACCATGATCTAACGGCGAGCCAAGAGATTAAGGAACAAGTCCAGGAGTAAGTTAAAGCGATCAATCAGCAATTTGCATATTTCAGAGCCAAGATCACTGAGCTTACTAGGTCTGGCTAAGGGTGGCTCGAGGGTGAGCCACAAGATTATGTTCGGGGCCTGCTGGCAAGGGTTTGGGGACAAGTCAATTGCGCGACACCATGAGTTCCACGCAAGCTCAAAAGATGGCGTGCAAGGCAAAAGATAGACTATTTTGAATATTTTGTGTCACTTTTTGTACTTTTGGACCATATTTTATGGATATTGGTCATTAATTTGTAGATTCAGTTAAGAATTGGTTAAGAGTTAATTAGAAGTGGACATTCAATGTAAAGGCACAAGCCTATAGGTAGATGTCGAATTCTAAGTGTTAGGGGACATCGTCTTATCTTTATGACATGCGAACAGAATGAGAATTGAGAGATTTGTTGCCTGTTTTGGGTCTGTGGTTGATTGCACAGAAATAATATGAGAAGACAGAGGTTGATCTGAACTACTGTTATCTTTTTGTCTTTTTCTGTCTTCCTAGTTTCTATGAATCCAATGGTGAATATGTACGACATGAATCTATGATGCGATGTTTCTTGCTTATGAATAATGTTATCTTCTTAGATCTATTTGCGTAACGGCATGGTTATTTCTATTATGAATGATTGATGAGATGAATATCCTTGTTGATGATGAAGTGACTGGTTAGATCTAGTAGATAAGTTGATGAATTATCGATGCCCATAGACCTCTTCTATTATGCGTAAACTTGGTTCTGTCATCCCTCCCTCGAACATCTCGGGTGAGACTTTATCTGCTTTGTGGGTGTTGCAAGACAGGGTAAAACCTGTCTGGGCCAATGCTTAGGGAGATCGCTATGAGTTGAGCGTCGACAGAGTGGGAACCCCTATCGACTGGGTTTTTTTGGTTGGGTTTGCACCAATATGCTCCACTTTATTTCCCTGACATGTGGGGAACTCATTAACATACTTCAAAACATCAGCCTTCGACCCTTTCCATGAGAATATTTCCCTCAACATTTGGTATGTTTTAAAGAAACCGAGGTGACCTGCTAGAGGAGAATCATGAGATTTCTTTAAAATCTCCTCCTTAAAACTCAAATTAGGGACCAAATAGATTCTATATTTGTAGTATTTGATTCCTTCCAGCACCTTATACCTATCATCATGGTTAGTCCCATTAAAAAGTTCACAAGAAAATCTATCTTTGGCATACTCTACCTCTAATGTGGTTTTCCAATTTTCTGCTACATCCATTATAGAAATAGAAGGTCTTCTAGATAAGGAATCATGTACCACATTATTTTTTCCCTTCACATATTCAATATCAAATTCAAATGCTTGCATCTTACTCACCCACTTTTTTGCCTTTCATTTAGATCCTTTTGAGTGAGGAAGTACCTTAAGTTGTTATGGTCAGTTTTGACCACAAATATGTTTCCCACCAAGTATTGCCTAAACTTGATCAAATCATGCGGGATGGATATCATTTATTTATCATAAATGGAGAAAATATTCTCATGTGGTCATAGATTCCTACTCTCAAAATATATTGGGTGTTGTCCTTGTTTTAGGGCTACTCCAATGCCTTCTTTTGATGCATCACATTCCAAGGCAAATGGTTTAGAAAAATCAGGCAAGGCTAGAATAGGGCAGTTGCTTATTACCTCCTTCATTCTTTGGAAATATTTTTCTGCACTTTCATGCCATTGGAAATCATATTTCTTTGTCAAAATGGTGAGAGGTTAAGTGATTTGGGAGAACCCCTTCACAAACTTTCTATAGTAGGTGCAAATTCCAATGAATCCTCTTAATTCAGTGAGACTTTTGGGACGAGGACAATCTAAAATGGCTCTTATTTTCTCCATATCCACCTTCACACCATCTTGACCAATGATGTGTCCAAGATACAAAATATCTGTCAAACCAAGCTCACATTTTGACAGGTTAGAAAACAAATATTGAGCATGCATAATTTTAATACCTCTTCTAGATGATGCAATTGTTCCTTCCAAGGTTTACTGTAAATAAGAAGGTCATCAAATAAAACTAGTACAAACTTATGAAGTTTCTTATGAAATATATTGTTCATGCATTATTATAATGTGGAAGGTGCATTTGTCAAGCCAAAGGGAATGGAAACAAAATCAAAGTGACCATAGTGGCATCTAAAAACAATCTTTAATATGTCTTCTTCTCTCATTCGAATTTGATGATAACCAAATCTAAGGTCAATCTTTGAGAATAAATTGGCCCCATGGATATCATCCATTATCTCATCAATCCTTGGGATGGGGTATCTATTATTTATTGTCTTCTTGTTTAATGCTCTGAAATCAATGCACATTCTCAATGTTCCATCTTTTTTCTTCACCATAACAACTGAAGAAGGAAATGGGTTGGAACTAGGCCTTATGAGACCCAAATCCAAGAGTTCTTTAATGTCCTCTTCAATCTCATCTTGAATCATTTTGGGGTTTCTATAGGGATGCATTTTATAGATTGTGTTCCTATCTCTAACTTAATGATATGCTCCACCCCTCTATCTGGTGTTCTTCCTGGGGGAAGGTCTCCAAAAACCTTCTCATACTTACTCAATAGCTTCTCTATCTCCTTAGGATGCTTGGAAATCTTCAAGTGAGGTTTAGGAGATGTAATTAAACATTCATCATCCCACTCAATGTCTCCATTCCTCAATATAGACCTCATGTTGTGAGAGGACACCACTTGATTAAGGTAAGTGTGCATTCCCCTCAACAAGATGGGTTTCCCTTTCGAATGTTTGAACCTTATTTCAGGGACTTGATAGCTCATTGTATGCTCCCGTAAATAACATATCCATTGTACTCCTGAAACAACATTTGTATCAGCCACATTCACTACATAAAAATTGTTAGTGATAGTATGATTTCCTATACTAACTTGAAGCTTTGGAATCCATTTAGTGCAGTCCATATACTTGTTACCTGGAATGATGAAAGTGAAACCATCAAAATTTCCAGCTTGTAACTTTCTCCTCTACACCAAGGTTGCATATATGAAGTTGTGAGTGGCTCCATCATCCACTAGAACCATGACCTTTTGGCCTTGTATGCTACCCTTGAGCCTCAATGTGTGGAATCTAGGTACACCCAAGAGTGCTATAATTTTTCCTATATCGGGAGTGGGTAGTTCTTATTCTATTGTTTAATACCCTTCCTCTTGGGCTGCAAGTTTTTCTTCTTCCTCCTTCTCCTCCTCTTCATCATATTAAAAAAAAATTCAATGTGGTGTGCCTTCCCCTTGGCACATCTTTGTCCCGGAACCCGAGGTTGTTGGCATGTAAAACATAGCATCTTTCTTATAAGTTCTTATTTGCTTGGTCATCCTTTATTTTCTTTGGTGGAGGAGTCCTTTTTCCATGGATTCTTACCTTCCTTGAATTTGGAAGATAAATTTGGCTTGGGAGGATATTTGGTTCTTGACAATACATTCTGCAAATCCCTTGTCAAATTCATAGCATCCTTCAATGTGGATGGCTTCCGGGATTTCACTATCCCTCTCAAAGGTTCTGTCAATCCTTCAATAAACAATAAAAACAACCTATCCATAGATACATCAGAAACCACTATTGAAATATTTTCAAATTCTAACATATATGCTTCAGGAGTTCCTACTTGCTTCAATTGCGCTAGTTCTTTGAAAGGAAGTTCAGGGTCTTTCCTCTCAAATCTCTCCATCAATGCATTAGAAAATCCCTCATAAGATAAAATCTGATCATGTCCCAAGGTTATAATACCATGGAAGCACCAATAACTAGCTTCCCCTTCAAGATGCAGAATGGCCATTTTCAATGCATCTTCTTCAACCATAGGATTCAATTGAAAATATACACTTAATTTTTGCAACCAATCACTAGAAGACATTTGTGAGGAACCATCAAAGGAAGGAATGGTTACTTTTCCCATGGTGTATTTTAATTCATGATTAATAGGAGGTACCCTATTCCCATTTCCTCCTTGCCTGAACTGGAGAGAAGCTCTAATGAACTGATCAAAAGGTAGGACTTTCCTACATTCATCACTTAATTGCTCCCAGTCATTTATTGATTCTCTAACATCATAGGTTGTGTAAGGACCTTCTTTGGACTCTAAAAACTTACGTATTTTAGGTCCATTCTGATTTTTAAACACATGGGGTCGGTTATGAGGTCCAGTCTTCGAAAAAATGGCTTCCCCATGGGTCTTCCTCTCGTCATTGGGTGTACTACTACTACTCCCGGGTGTTGACTTGCTCCCAAGTTGGCTAGAAAAAAAATTGAATCCTTGCATAAAAATTTTTGTCATGCCTTCAAGATATGATTGAATGAATGTCTTAAGGTCCTCATTTTTCTCTTTTTCATCCATTTCTCCCAATCCTATTTTTTCCTTAATCTCCTTGTAAAAAGAACTAACTTCTCCACTTCCTCCTTTTTCATAGTTAAGGTCTCCAATATCAATTTCTAATGGAGGGAGGTCGGGATCAGAAAACATGAATAAATATATCTATCAGGTTCCAATATCAGGCTCTGATACCACTTGTAATTCCCCAATTTGAAAATTCCCAACAAAAGCAGAATTTTGGAAAATTTGTCTTAACTTGTCTTGACTCTAGGGGATTTGAATGGCACAACTTTAATTTGGTAGTAAATTATGTGGGGAGTCTTATAACTATTTAATTTACTATATAATATTTTTATGACAGTTCATAAACATCTGCAACTCTATTTGGGCATGATGGAAAAAAGGGTAAAATTACTAGCAAATTATGATGTAATTCCCCCTAGGGTATGGGTATAAATGGCTCTCCAACTCCTATGAAACCCTCCAAAATTGTCAAACAGATTATGGGGACTGTAATTAGACTTAATTTAATTTCATTTGGTGTGGTTAAGAGTTCTGCAACAGAGGATTAAATCTTCATATTCGAATGCAGAATTCCAGTGATATATGCTTAATGGAAATGACATATAAAAGCTCAAGTTCGACTCATAAATGGTGCATATAATGGTTCAGAACAGAGAAATATGAATATATACCATTGGAATCATTTAAATATCTCACAAACATCGTATAACATTTATCCAATTCGCAATACACATCAGATATACAACTCCATTGAAATGGGAAATCATCACATGGAAACTAGTCACAACAAAGCTTGGAAAAATGGACATTTGCATATGTACTTCTTCTTATTTAGACTTACAGAGAATATGAGAGACATATTACATATCCATGAATCATTCACCCATCTTTGGGTATCAACTGAACTCAATGGGGCACAACCACATGGAAATATGGAAGTGGGAATTGAGCGAATGGGAGGAGAGATGGATCACGAATAGTAGAAGCCTCCTATATGCAGGAAAAAAAAAACTCCATGAAGCTATAAATGAGAGTTCAGGGTGGCATATCGTATATCCAAATTGGATGAGAATCTCACTCTCTCGAAATCGGCTCATTGGCAGGGTATGTGTGCACTCACTATGCAATGGAAAAGCTAATGCTCTCCAAAATTATAAAGGAAAATGATAAAATGATAAAAATCCATTTCCATTCCTCATTAAATATTTTTATAATCCTCCTAATGTATTCAAAGGTTGAATTCACTCCGATATGCTTCCTCCAACTCATCCTTGATGTATAGTAACCTCCATGCCACTTGGCCTTCTCCTCAACCCTTCATCTTCCTTCAAATTCGAATGGATGCCACCTAGTCCCAAGTGTGCCCTATTGGAGGATATTTTTAGCCCTAACATGTCATATTGTCATAGGTTTTTCAATTAGGTCTGACTTGTCATATAATATTCCATCATTATTGTAATAAAATAAGGGAATCTAGCTCCACATGGCACCTAGTTTCTTCCTAGACTCTTACTCTTCTATGGGGAGTTACTCCTACTCACCCATTCGAATCCTTGGTCTCATGATATTACATTTGAATACTCTTCACCTTCCAAGAACATTCCATCACTCATCATTTCGAATTTGGGTTTAAGTCATGGCATTTGTAAGGAAAAATCTAGCCACCCAAGGCCTCCATGGACCTCCAAATGTCCTTATGAAGCAATGCCACTTTATTTTCTCCAAATTTATTATTTATATGACCCAAATTAATGTTTAAATGATAAACGAAAGTTTTCTTGGGTCCCATATCTCCCTCATTGAAATATTTAATGCCTCCTCCCCCAACCTAGGGAACTAGTAGGTGGGTGAAACATTGTCAACCAATAGACCTACTGGGATGGGGACATGATAGAACAGTTAGACAATACAGTGCAAAATCATCCATGGAAGGGAAGTGCAAGTCTCTGCACAATAAGTCTCATCTAATTCTAATACCGACACATAATCAGAGTGAAGGACGACATTAAAAAAAAATAAAGCTTTGAGGACAAAGCTTTCCCAAGGGGAAGGCAATGATATGAATATTTAAATGATATTATTAATTATAAATAAATAAATTATTAATTACTAAGGTGAAATGGCATAACCTTTCACTATGTATGCTCAATCCTTATAAAGGCGAGCCTCATTGTAATATTTTATCATCATCTATCAATATATTATTATTTTATTATGAATCATGGAAGTCGAACTCGCTTCTAAACCGTCCAACCGGATACGGTTGTACTAGTGATAATTCCAACCAATGCATGATATTATATGGTGGGAGTAATCTCTTCTATCTCTTCATTCCTAGATGGTTCATGTTCTTTTAATTCTTCTTCTTTACAATCTATGTAGGATAATTTCTTCTCACCGCACTTATGTCCCTTACTATACTTATTGTCAAAATTAAAGCATAGACCTTTTCTCTTGTTTCCTCCACTTTTTGAGGTGTCAACCTTTGAGGTGGGTTAGAATAAGGAACATTATTCTCTTCATATATGTTGGAGGTGGTCCTTCTAGTAGTCATCGCCATATTTTTACTTTCAATTTTCCTTCCCAAACTAAAAGCATTTTCCAATTATTTATGTTCAACGATGTGTATCTCATGTTGAATATTCTCCTTTAAAATTCCCATAAAGAGATCGAACAAAATATCTTTTGAAATATTCTTCACTCTAATACTTAGCTTCTGAAACTACTTGATGTCCTTTGTAACTGGACCTTTTTGCTTGATATTTATCAACTAGATAAAGAAAGTGTTGCTAGTAATATCCCCATAATGTGCAATCAATTCTTCCATGAATGTAGACCTAGAAATAACAGAGTCCTTTTGACGGTCACAAATCCATTGGTACTATACAAATTGACCTGGCTCTAAATATAATGATGCAATAGTTTCTTTTACAAAGTTAGTGCTTGGTGTAGATCAAAGAATTGCTCCATATGGAATATCCCATGTTATTGGATCATTGCCATCAAACGTTCTCATGTCAATCTTGGGAATAAAGTATTTTCTTGGACCTAACTTGAACCCATGATGATGCATTAGATCATTAAATTTTGGGGACTTGAACCTCTTATTCTCTAACTGTTTTTCAATTTTCTCAATATGTGACTAGAACAACTCCCTCTTTTCTTCCTTATCCTCTTCTTGAGTAGACAAATGTGTAGGAAATCTAAGTCTTATCTCATTCAGCAGTACCTCCAAATATTGAATATCTTCTTTATAAATAGCCACCTCATTGGTCATCTTTACTAGTTCATATTTTCTATAAATACCCTTGAGATCCTCTTTACTAGCCATCTTATTTTCCAATTTAATTAAACCAACAGTTATCATAGTCTCTTTAATCATATCTTCCAACTTGGACACCCTAAAATATATGTCTTGACTTTCATTATAGGTCAAGGATGAATCCTCTGGTGGTTTGATTGGAGTGTGAATTTTTCCACCACCTTTTAGTTCCATGTGGAAAAATAAAAATATATATCTACAATATTTTTCACACCTTTGAGATCACCCAAAATAGATATTCCAAACAAAATTTATTGAAGTTTCAAGATGGCATACCCTCTCTTTTTTTAATAAAATATTGTATTACTTTACAGAAATAGCATTACAATATATCAGATAACGTCGCTGTCTGTCAAAAAGATGGAGTGTCCTTGACACCTTCTGGTTCCAGACCTATTCTTCCTTCCCAAAAAATTACAGAGAATCCCAAGCCTTCTACCCACACCCATTACAACTACCAGATTACAGAGATTCCCTTCCCACAAAATTACAGAGACTTTAGAAAGATTCAAGTAACTGATACCCCTCATAAACCGACTACACATCAGACCATCTACTACTAGTTGACTAAAGAAACCCCCTATAATTTCCAGCACAGACATTACTATAAACAAAGACAGAAAAACCTCAAACCCAACCTAAGGGAGCATCGCCCAAACTTGGACAGACAGTCGAGGTCAGAACCATAGTGGCATTCTGAAGGATTGCTCCGCTCTGATTTCCTACGCGTTCTCCACCAAGCGATTTTTCACAGCAGCTACCCTTCACCCATGGTCGAGCATACTCCACCGGGCCCCTCCCAGCTGAATAGAAGGGGACGTTGAGCTTAGCCACGATAACATCAATCTTATGGTGCATAAGGTGGCATTCACTGTTATATTCCTTCCAGACCTTCACCGGTTCCTCATCCCCTTCACGCTTGGCTTCTCTCGCAACTAAGGAATCTCCCACAAATCGCATGGTCACCCAGTATATCATTAGCAGGTGGTCGTAGGCCAAGTCCCTGCCTGTCGTGGTGCATGGGTCAAGGACCCAGTCTACAACCTCCTTGTGTAGGGTCTTCATCAACATGAGCTTCACCTCCTCCCAAAGATCCCCTACTACCTTCTCAACTTCCAAATGAATGTCTAACGAGACATGCTCCTTGAAAAACTCCACAGCTTCTTGGGCCTGAAGTTGAGCCCTTGTTGCTTGACGAGTCCACCGTAAGATACCCTTATCCTTTCGATCCGGACTAGCAGAAGCTTCCCCAGAGCCCAATTCCAATATAACCAATCGCTTAGAAGCCATAAGGAAAAGGGAAGGGTGACAGAGCTAATACAGGACGAGGAACAGAGACTCACCTTGAGCAACAGACACCCAAGGGGAAACAAGAGAGAAGACGTAGCTCTGAATCAAAAAAACCTCACAACGACGATGGGTGGTGGGTGGACAAGCTTACCTCGAATAAAAGGAGGGGGGAGGCATGAATGCCCTCCCAACCCCATACATTGCTTGCGTCATACTGATCATAATAATGAGATCCCTCGTACCTTCTCCTGCTACGTACAACCTGTGAGAATTAAAAAACCCATTATTTCCATCGATCTTTCTTCATTTCACCTTTCTCTATGGCATAAACCATAATGATGGCAAAGGACAACCACCATTTGGTACGAGAAGTTAACCTGCAGCTCTTGTAGGGCATTTAGGAAGAGTTTTCCTAGGCGTGCTCGCGTCTCCTGTCCCCATCTGTGGTGCCTTCGTTCGGACGAGCCACCTGTGGCCTACTGTTTAGGTCCCTAGAGACCACTTGTCTACATTTTTGGGCCCACACTTTCACCTCGAAAACCTCTAATGTGCCACAACGAAAACCCCTTCCACCTTCCACACTGGCGTTGGCTAGCAGGTTAGTTGCCTTGTTGGCATCGTGTCTGACATGGCTGAAGGAAACCGTCGTGTGAGCAAGAAGAAGGGTACGAAGTTAGTCTAATCTACTGGCTAAGCGCCAGCTGGAGGAGACCTTTTCGTGGGCCTGTCCACTCACCATTCATTTGGCCATTTGGATGAGAATGCTTGTGTCTCCTTCGATGATCGCAGGGAAGCAGCCACCTCTAATCAAAACTTCAAAACCGTGGATGATACCTTCTAATTCAGCTGAGTTATTGGTGTCATTGTTGATTTCTCCCAGGAAAACAGTCATGATTTGTCCATTATGATCTCGGCACAGACCACCATAGCCCACAGGCCCGGGATTGCCCCTTGATGCTTCGTTGAAGTTAAGCTTGAAAACCTATGGAGGTGGGACAGACCAGAAGGTCGGTCTGGAAGGCTTGCATAACTTATCACGTCTCTGCAGGCCTCCCATCTGGGAGCTATCGAGTCCCCAACTGGAAACAATGTGAGTTTCCTTTGCAGGGATCAGCTTATCCTAATCATGCCACTGCCTGCTCCAAATGGAAGAGAGAAGTTTATCCTTCATTATCTTCTAGACCGTCTTCGCATCACTACATTGATCCCTGAAGATTCTAGCATTCTATTCTTTCCAAATACACCACATTTCCATGCCCGGGAAGGCATCCCACACTGTTCGGATGATTGGGTTCTTAAAAGCTTTTGGGTGCCACTCTTTCAGGGTTTGGGCTGGACAGTCTCTCCTCCTGTCGCTTCTTTTGAACCCCATTGCTCCTTTGTCCCATATGAATCCTGCGAAGGGACATTTATACAGGAGGTGACCCATGGATTCCTCCTCTTGATAACACAGACAACATTGAGAGGGTCCCTGAATACCGTGCCTTCTTAGGTTTTCATTGGTTAGGATTCTTCCTCTGACCACCAGCCACACAAAAAGCGCCACCTTGGGCCACAAGTTCGATGTCCATATCTTCTTCCAGGTACCATCATCCTCCATTTGGTTTCCCAGCCTGATATCGTAAGCTTCCTTTATACTAAAGGATTCCCTATCCATATATCCCCATCTCAGTATATCTGGGCCTTCCTTAACCCTAACAAAGCGCGTGAGCATTTCCTCCTGGAAAGCCCCCCAATCCTCATCACTTATAAGCTCTAGTTTTTCCTGAAAATCCCATTGTCACCGATTTTCTAGATTTCTGATCATCCAAAATTGGCTCACCTGAACCTTGCCGTCCTCAAGGGCCTTCTCCTTATATGTAACCATCTCGGGTCTCTCCCTAGGATGGGTAGCTAATTACATGAATCATCCTATAATTTCGCATTACTACCAGCCCTAATCTCCCAAAAGCTATGGTTTTGAACAATATTTCTGCCAGTTGTCGCTTTCATCCATATGGGGGATCCGCTCAGTGCCTCGTTGAATCTAACCAATTGATGGATGAGCCTATCATGAGCATATTTAATGTTCCACAACTTGGCCCAAGGCTCAGATGTATGATTTTCCCATCGCCACCAGACTTTTTCTCCCTGGATTTCGGCCATAATTTCTGGATCCCTGAGCCCTAGTCCTCCCTGCTCCTTAGGATGACAAATATCTTCCCAGCTAACCAGGGAAAATTTGGCTTTCACATTTCTACCACCCCACAAAAAGTTCTGATACAAACTTCAGATTTCCTTGAGGACAGACTTAGGCACGGAGAGAACCGAGAAAAGGTAGATGGGCATAGACAGCATGACAGTTTTAACCAGGATCAGCCTACTGGGAAAGTTTAAGGGTTGAAGAGTCCAACTTGAGAGCTTCTGCTTCATTTTATCTAAGAGTTCCTGCCAGGAATTTTTCTTCAGCGTCCCCACCCATAGGGGTATTCCCAAACACTTAGACGGCATAGATCCTTTCGAGAAACCCAGGATCTGAATGATGTTCCTATGAGTGGTTGGGGCAGTGTTCATAAAAAAGACCTATGATTTATTCAGATTGATAGCCAAGCCATAAGCCTTAGCAAAGAGGTTCAGGATTTTTTTGAAGCTTTATGTTTCTTGGATTGAAGGGTGCCCCATGGGCATGGTATCATCTACAAATTGTTGGTGGGTCTAAGGGGTCATTCCATCATGGACTCTTAACCCCATCAACTCTCCTCTCTCTGCCTAAGGATAAGGAGACTCAGACCTTCAGCCATAAGAATGAAGAGGAAAGGGGACAAAGAATCACCTTGTCTAATACCCCGAGAAGGCTGGAAGACACTAGTTGGCGACCCATTAAGGAGGATGTTGAAGAATGGGGTTGTGACCAAACTCATAACCCATTCCACCCAGCCCTGGAAAAATCCATAGGCCTCCAACATTTTATCCATAAACTGTCAACTCAATTTATCATAATCCTTTGCTATATCTAGCTTAATCATCATACCTGGTTGTCTCGTGATTTTTAGCGAGTGTAGGGCCTCGTGGACAAGAATGACACCATCTAGAATATTCCTTCCTTCCACAAACCCCAACTGTTCGGGGCTAATGAGCTTGGGAAGGAGAGGTTTTAAATGATTAGTTATTACCTTGGAGATGATCTTATAGATCACATTGCCTAAGGCTATTGGCCGAAATTTGTCTAGACTATCAGCCCCTACTTTCTTGGGGATTAAGGTCAAGAAGGTTGCATTGAAATCTTTGAGGACTCCCCTCTTATTTCTGGATTCCTCAATGATCTCAAGAACCTCCTCTCTGACAAGATCCCAGAAGTAGTGGAAAAAATTGGAGGTGAAACCATCCGGGCCTGAAGCTTTCCCAAGGGCCATTTAATTGACTACTTCCTCTACCTCCTGCATGGTCACCGGTTTGGTCAACATCTTGTTGTTTTCTCTCATGACTGCCCTTGGGATTAGGTGGGTGATTTTTTCTATGTCCCTGCCTCTATCCCCTCCATCCTCCTTGAGGATCTCAAAGAAGTGATGAGTGAGCTCTTCCTCTATCTCCCTTCTGGTTTCCACTCGATTTCCATCCCTTTTCCTAAGCTTTTGGATTCTAGAGCTGCTTCTGTTCTGAATCACCGAGTTATCAAAAAACTTGGTGTTTCTTTCACCCTCCTGTAGCCATTTAACCCTAGATTTTTGTTTCTAGAATATCCCTTCCTTCTTTTCCCTTGCCTCTATTTGACTCAGAAGGTATTTCTCTTTGACCTTCATGTCCTTTTCCCAACCTTCTTCCATGACTTTTCTGTTGATGAGGACCAGCTCACTTAAAAGCCTTTTTTATCCTCGAAGATATTCCCAAATTTTTCCCTATTCCACGTGCAGATTTTAGCTTTCAAAGTCTTAATTTTCTGCTGAAAGTGGTACATAATCGTTCCTGGAGGGAGGACTAGCTCTTTCCATCACTGATTGAAAAGGTCCTTGAAGTCCTTGTGTTCCAGCTAGAACTACTCAAATATGAATGGCTTGCCCACAAAGGAGCTTAACCAATCCCAGGAAAGGCAAATGGGCCAATGATCAAAGCCTGCTACAGGGAGAACATCAGCCATAATTTCCCCTGTGCTATGAATAATATTTTCTGAAACCAAGAAACGATCAAGGAAAGAGGCCACCAAGTGTTCCCCACCCCTCTTATTGTTCCAAGTATACCAACCAGTACCCATCTCTAGATCCACTAAGGGACTGTGTGCCAGAAACTCGCTGAAGGATTCTTGATATTTGTCTAGGGTTCTTCTGCCACCCTTCTTTTCCCCTAGGTTGGAAATAAGATTGAAGTCCCCTCCTATCACCCAATTTCCAGCCTTAGTTTGGCCCTTGAGCCAGCTGAGGAAATTAATGAAGGCCTATTTCTTAGGGAAGTTGTTGGGGCCATATACATTCCCCAGTGAACCCTTCACTCCTGAGTCCGGGATGTGGAAATCTGCCATAAGAGAAAACTTATTTGCTCGCCACTCAGACAGTTCCACAACCCTTGGTTGCCAAAGAATTGCAACTCCACCTGATTTCCCTACAGCATCTAGGGCCATTAGATGACTACCTTTCTAGATCTTGTCTCTAATTTTCTCCAAACCCTCAAGACTACACTTATTTTCTTGGAGGAAAAGGATATCTGGGTTTTCCTGCTTGATTTTCCTATTTAGGGTTTTCCACTTCCTGGGGTTGCTACACCCCCTTATATTCCAAGATATGAGCTTCATTGAAAAATCTTGTTAACTTCAAATAAGGCTGCCTTGATCATTGGATATTGTCCTGACTCAATGAGTTTAACACCTACCGCTGCAATATGGTGTTTATTCGTCTTTCGTCCCCTTCGTAACTCCTCTTCCAGAGATTTCCTCTTGCTACCTTTTTGCGGATCTGGGTCAATCCCCAAGCTCTAATGGGCACCAGTTCTAATTATTTCTTCCTGAAGAAGTTTGATCTGGCGTTGGGACACATACCCCTATCCCTTATTCCCACGTTCTTCCTCAATCACTTCTAGATCTAGCTCACCCAACTCCATTTCATCACCCTCTTCCTCCACAGTCATGTCCATCTGCTGCACTTCCTCCACCACTAGGGCCTTGGCCAGTCCTTCCTATTGCATTGCTACGATTCTTTCCTTAGAGCTATCTCCTTCCTCCATCTCCCTCCCTAACACCTCAAAGGGGTTTTTGGATCGCTACATCTTTGTCACTTACCCCTTCTTTGCATTGGATGTCCTGCCACCCCTACTTCTTTGTATATTTTTTACTTGTGTAAACACGTCCTTTTCTACCTCCTTTTCCTAACTGTGGTCAGAGGAACCAACCCCAGGGGTTAGTTTGGGGAATTTCCTCCCCAGATCACCATAGTCGTGGCAGTCCCTACACCAAAAGGGGAGTTGAGTCATAGTCAATGGGCTGAATCCATTCCTCATCTTCCTAGTTCAAACTGATCGCTTCTGGGAGTTCCTTGGAAAGGTCCATATAGACACAGATCCGGGAAAAAGAGGTGTATCGCTAGACCTTAGTTTGTTCTGCTACTTTTATGAATTCCTCAAGGGTGTTCCCTATATCCCTCAGTGTGTCCAGATCCCAGTATTCACTTGGAAGTGAGAAAAGGAAAATCCAAACCGGGGCAACCATCATGTCTTTCATTTCTAGGTTAAAATGTTCTTTCCATGGACGTAGGTATAATCCAGCTGAAAAGAAAAAATACGAACCTCCCTCCATGATTCTATCTCTGTCTTCTTGTTTGAAAAAGATGATAGTAAAGAAACCCTTAGAACCCAGTTGTAGATCATAATGGCCTTTAGGGTTCCACACACCGTTTATCCCTTTAACTAGATCTTTCTCCTTTGGCCAGATCCCCACAAATTTCTCGATGAGGGCCTTCTCCTTCCAAAGTTCAATCTTACCTCTAACCGTCTCTGATCTTATTTGGATCGCCGGTATAGCGGATGCTTTCGACAAGAAGCCCCCCAGGCCATACTTCTTTCCTGACCCAACACATGCGTGCCTCCCGTCACCGTCTCCACCACCATCCTGCCGCTCGCTTCCTTTTTCGTCTACCTCCTCCATCGAGTCAAGACCTCGAGGCCCCGTGGTTGCCATGAAATCCCCTCAAGGGGCCCAAATACCCTCCTGATCAGTTGCCTGCGCGCAGACCCATGTGGCCTAGCCGCCTTCCGCTTGGCCTGCACACCTAACCCTAGAATCTGCCTTCCTCTACTGAACTCTCTGATCCACCAAAACAATTTTAATTATTCTTTACAGAAATGACTTAATAAGTGATTTAAAATATAATCAGATGGCATACCCTTAAAAATGTTGGTTTCGAGACAATTTTGTTGGTTGAACTTAAACCTAATGTAACTTTGAAATTTAGGCCCCTATGAGTCTAAAATATTTTCCTATGGAAGCATAATATTCCCTCTTTCCAATGCCACAGGTTTCGTTGAATTCAAATGTGGCAATAAAAAATTGTAGCAATTTTCCCAACACTTGTTATTTTTGTCCCTTTCATAAGAGAGAAAGTGTACGACATGCCACATGTCCAATTTTATGAATCTAACTATAAAATTTATACCATATATACTATTTTCTTTATTATTCCTGATTCAATGGGTCTTACTCAATTTGGATCTCACATTCTCTGTATATAACCATTTTTCCCAAAACACCTGTTTTAGACTAGTTTTTGGACCAATCAAAAACCCTAACTTTCACTATGATTAAATCCAGACTTATAATGAGTCAAAATCTAAAAATTGTACCACATATATATCAGTTTTCACTCTACACCCCATTTGATTTCACTATCTAAAACGTCCCGGAAAAATCATTATAGCAAAAATTCTAAGATGCTCATTTTTTAAGCATCCAAGCTCTAATACCAAATGTTATGCATTAAATTCCCCAAAAAAGAATGAAAAGAGAATAAATAGACTAGAAAGAGTAATCCATGACTTAATAATTAAGAAAATATATGAATATAAAGCCTCTTCGAGGGGGAAACCTCCTTATATAATGTACTAAGTACACAAGACAAGACAAGATACTCCAAATGAAAAGGTCTCCTTCATATATATATAGGAGACAAAGAAGTACAATTACAACTAATGGACCCAAGCCAACATAAATAATATGTAATGTGCCACAATATAAGAGGTAATTTACCACCATTTAGGGCTTAACACCTACTTTCCATGACAAGCAATCTCCAATAATTGAAAAGGTAGAGGTAAGAACCTTCTAGTGGTTAGAACTTTGAAGAGAAGACTTCCTTGGGATTATAATCCATTCAATCACACTTAGAGGGGCCATGTACTTTTGTTGTATAATTATGTACCATAGTTTGTATTTAGTCAATACTTTCCATAAATATTTGTCATCAAGGGATTTTCCAAACATAGTTAAATCTTTGATACCCCACCCTCCAATTTTTTTGGGTATTGCAATAGAATCCCAATTATCTAAGTGAGCACCATTGTAATCTAGGCTTCCTTTCCAAATTTAGTTTGCACATATTCTCTTAATGTTACCCAAGATACATTTTAGTATTGGGGCAAGGTACATTTTAGTATTCTCTTAATGTTACGCAAGATACATTTTAGTATTCTCTTAATGTTACCCAGTATACAAGGATTGCTTCAATTAATTCTTAATCAAGACCAACTTGCATCCCCTAGAAATACATATATCGCACCATTGATGTATCCTTCCCTCAATTCTATAGATGAGATAACCCAATTTTATTTTATGTAATTGTTAGCCTTTAGTTTGAAACCAAGTTATTTGAGACCTCCCCCGCTCTCTTTCAAGGGTATATGGAAAATTATTGTCAGGATATCCGAGAGAGGGACATCCAAACAAAAAGAAAGGAGAACTAATTTCTCCAAATTGGTTACCATCCTTATAGAAGAGGAGAATAGATTTATTCAATCTTTTATTACTTGCCCTTGTCTTTCATTGCCTTCACCAAATAAAATAATGTCATCAACACAAAGGAGATGTGTAAAAACAATGTTCTTGTTGATACTAACCCCTTGAAGCTGGCCTTAGTATCTAGCCCAATAAATAGCCCTACTAAGTGTCTCAGCAACAAGAAAAAGAAGGTAGGAGGATAAAGGAAAACCATGCCTTAATCCTCTCAAGGAGAGAAAAAAAGTGGAGGTGTAACTATTAATTAGAACAGATAAATTAGAATAACATGCACAACTCGTAATTCATTTGACATTTTATCAAGTGAAAACCCAACATGAAGGAACAAAAGTTTGAGAAAACACCAAGAGACTCAATCATAAGCTTTGGAGAGATCAATTTTAAAGAAACATAAGGGATACAATACACCTTAAGAGAGTGGAAGGCTTCATTAGTAGACCCTATGGCTGCATGAATAATTCTCCCATCAATAAAACCAAACTCTTCAGGTCCTTTAAATATGGACAAGATAGGCTTGAGCCTCATTCCAATCACTTTCCATATAATCTTGTATGCACAATTGGATAGAGAAATTGGTCTAACACTATCAAAGGAATCATGTTGATTCTTTTTCAGGATTAGAGAAAAAAAGTAGAATTAAGGCTTGTTGAAATCCTACCAAGAGTTATGACCTATTCGACCAACCCGAGAATATCATCTCCCACCAAGTCATAAAAAAATACTAAAAACTCAATTGACCACACATATGGGCTTGTGATTCTTTGTTTCTAAAAGGTATCTGTTACCTTGAGGATTTCCTCCTTAAAGACCTCCTTATGGAATCATTATCATCAATCTCCATTGTTCTAGATAAAAAATGGATGACCTTTAAAATGTTGCTCATATTCTCATTCTTAGGAACCTTAAGTAAAGAGGAAAATTGTATTACCCAAAAATCTGCCATGTCATGAAAACCTTTTGTTGTGTTTCCCACTTTGTCCTTTATATCCCAAATAGCGTTAATTTTTTTCTTGTGATTTTCAAACTTGTGAAAAAAAATGTGTTTTGATCACCCAAAAAGAACCAAGTGGCTATGATTTTGATCATCTAGTCCTTCTCTCTGTCTAAATGCAATTTTGATTTCTGATATTCCAACCCTTTAATTGAAAAAGCAACCTCTTCATTAAAAGAGCCATCAGAAAAGGATTTGTAAATATGTTCCAAGTCATGCTCAATTTATCTTAGAGTCTTGTCCCTTGAAACCAGGCGATCATAGGCCCATGGAATGACCCTTTGCTTCACCAATTTTAAATATTTTGGAAACTGAATGTGTGCAGAAACCTGCATCCCTGGATATAAATGCTGTCGAGAATAATGTACCAATTTCTTTAAATATTCATCCTTATACCATGTAGTGTTAAACTTAAAAGGGGTGTTAGTTTCCCCACCACCAAGACCTGTCTCCAAAAGAAAAAGGAAATGGTCAAAAACCCTAGATGAATCCAACCAAGAGTGAATGATCCAAAGAACTCCATAAGATAATGATGAATAAGGTATATGTCCAAATGTTTAGAAATGTGTGCAATCCCTATACGATTATTAGCCAAGGTGGGGAAGATATTCAATGGTTTAATGTCAACCAGACCCCTAGAATCGAAAAGATCCCTAAAGAAACCTATAGAAGATCATCCTTGGATGATGAGCCCCATATATCACCTTTATGTAAAGTAAGGTTTAGATCTCCCCCAAGGAGGAGCTCATCAAGATTAATCCAATCGCAGTCCATCAAGGATTTCCAAAAGAATTCTCGGCCCCCACAAGAACCATAAATGTCAAGAATTTGTATATATTTTCCAAGTTCATGACTGTAAAAAAGAGAAAGAGTGCTTCCATTCCATAACCAAACCACCATATATCCCAAAAGAATCCAAAGACATAAAGTTCTAGTTTGCAAGAATTTTCCTCAAAATATTAACTGCATTTTCACATCCACCCATCGTCTCCTGAATAAAAATCACATCAAGATTTTTTGTGTCAAAGAGTCTCTTGAGGGCCAATTTTTTTGCTTTGCCCCCTAATCCATGCACATTACAGCAAAGAATCTTCATAGGGAACCCCCTCCTAGGATATTTGTTTCTCTAAGAACCCCTAGAGTAAGGCTTTGATTGCCTTGGTTGACTTCTCCTAAAGTTTGAGCTTGAACATGTTTTAAGGTGAATTTACAACATACTTTGGAACTTCTTGGATCCTTCATGGCATCCACATCTAGGCATCTTGACTGAGTGTTCGAATGAGAGTGATAATCATGTCTAGGTCATAGGTCATAATGACCTCCTCCCCTATTTTTGGAGGGAAACACTTCATTCCCTGAA
This sequence comes from Pseudotsuga menziesii, assembly GCA_001517045.1. Taxonomy (NCBI): domain Eukaryota; kingdom Viridiplantae; phylum Streptophyta; class Pinopsida; order Pinales; family Pinaceae; genus Pseudotsuga; species Pseudotsuga menziesii. The sequence continues at coordinate 216,124 of LPNX011122562.1, forward strand.
AAACCTAAGGACCCCTAAAGGGTCTTGAGATTGATGTTTCTTGAGTCTACATCATTAGATAGGTATGCCACCATTGATAAATGAGGGAAAAGGACTCCTATAGAAGGGGACTCAACCAAATTTGAGGCCTTATATATTTTGTTCAAATTTTCCATCTTTTCAACAAGAGTGGCAGTAGAAGGGGTAGAAAAACCCTTGGGCTTGGACTACTTCCACAATCATTTAATTTTTTTCTGAGAAGTGAACAAGTCAAGGGAATCTGAGGAGAGTGGAGTAATAGGATCCTTTTACTTCAATGGAAGTATTGGGATCCAATATGGAATTCCTCATTTCAAAATAAATCCTCCAGTGTGGAAGTTCGGCCATCAACTTCGTAGGTTGACTCCATCACAAGCTCGAGGGGAGGAAGGGACTGATAAGAAAGGACCTTCCCAACAAAGCTACTAGAAACCCTAGGAGACCTCACTTCACATACATTTTTCACAATCCTTAACCATATAACCATACAAATGGCATCAAATGCACTGGAAAGGGAAGTTCACATAATCTATAATTTTCAAGTGCTTGGAAGATCTCAACTATATCTCAATTGATTCAAATAAATATAGACTTGACATTGATTTCAACTAGATTTTTTGCAACAAAATTAGCATTAATTAACTTATACGACTCGCCTACAATTATGAACTTACATAATCAGTCACCAATTTCCTTAATGGAGTGATAATTCCAAAACTCCATTGGCATACAAGGTGAATTTACCCAAACCATTCTAGATTTTACAAATTCCTCTTGAGCATCAAACCTTGGAGGCCATGGATTTAGAGACAAACAATCATTCTCACGGAACCTCTAACCTCTAAGTATCTTATTTTCATCCTCTTGTGATTTGCAAATAAAATATAACCATCCAGATTTGATCATATGAATGATAGGTCCATAACCTATCTCAGGAGCCCAAGTCTGTTGAATCCTCCTTTTACATTGTCCACATTCATTTTTCTATCAAGGAATTCTCCCACTATAGTTTTTCCAAGAATAATTATAATTTGTTCCACTTGAAATTCCTTCCCCATGACCAAACAAGCCCCACTTCCATGAGACTTAATGACTTTTCTCCTTTTGTGATTTCCCCCCTTCTTCGTAGACGTAATTCCCTCAAAGCTCTATCAATTAATGACTTTTTTGGTCGAAAATATGGATTGTTTTAAATTTTTGAATAGATATGATTGATTAAAGTTTCCATGATGCATGAGAGAATTGCAGGACCACATCTGAAATACACATTTGAATCATTGTGTTTTGTTAAGGTTTCCCATCCAGATTGCCCCTTAACTTGTAGGATATCTAGGTTTTTCCAGTGGTTATTTTTAAGAAAAGAATACAAGCTCCATTCTTGTGAAGATAAATCTAAGTTGTGATTATTTCAAGAAATTGGTACAAGTTTCATTCTTGTGAAGATAAACATGAGGTGTGGTCATTTCAAGAAAGGGACACGAGCTCCATTCTTGTGAAGATAAAGATGAGTTGTGATTGTTTCATTTCATGTTTTAGGAAGCTTTGAACTTAGAAATTTTGACATCATTTTTGCTAAGATTATTTTTTATTTTATCATCTTAATCTCAACTATTAATACTACTAAAATAACATTAGGAAATATCAAGTTTTTTTTAGTAACTTCGACAAAGAGATTTTGTGTACACTTCAATTTCAGCATTGTTGAGGAACTATGGAGTTAGCATGCATCGCCCTACAATGAGAGGTTACATACGGGATCATGAGTTAGATAAGATTGTGATGTAGCTTTGATACCATGGCATTTCTCTTAGTTTGGGTATGGTTTGCTATAATATGGAATTTTGTGCGATTTGGACCACATGATATTGGAATTTGGATTTTTTTTATCAATATAGCTAATGAGATTTTAGCTATATAATGAAACAGCATTTCAGAGACCTTTTTGACAATGACAAGATAATGAATTTTGCTAACCAATTAAAGGTGATCATACTTTTCCCAAATATGACAGTAGAAGAGGATATTGAATTTTTCCTTGAGCCCATTTCGATCCAAGAAGTTGAAGTTGTTCTTAAAGGGTTTAAGAAAGATAAAATCCCGGGCCCTGATGGTTGGTTTGTTGAGTTCTTCCTGGATTTTTTTGACCTTATTGGAGAGGAACTAGTCATGGCTGCTGAGCAGGCTAGGACCCAAGGGAAAATTTCTGGGGCACTAAACTCTACTTTCTTGACTCTGATACCAAAGTGTGAGAAGCCCTCCACCTTTGTTGACTTTCGTCCTATCTCTTTATGCAACCTTGTTTAGAATGTCATTTCTAAGATTGCAGCTCTTTGACTGAATCCTCTCCTGAATAGGTCTATATATGCACAACAATTTGGCTTTCTTAAAGATAGGCATATTACTGAACCTGTAGGCATAACCCAAGAAATATTGCACTCTATAAAATCTAAGAATTCAAGTGTCCTGGTATTAAAACTTGACCTGGTCAAAGCTTTTGATAGGGTGAACTGGACCTTTCTAAGACTTCTCCTTATTCAGATCGGCATTCCCCTGTTGGGTGTGAATTGGATTATGGGCTGTGTATCTAGCTCTTGTTTTGCATTCTTAGTAAATGGGACTCCCTCAGATTTTTCCCAGCATCCAGAGGAATTCGTCAAGGCTTCCCCTTGTCCCCTTTATTATTTATCTTGATTATTAAGAGTCTCAGCAGAATTATTATGGATGCTCAACAAAAAGGCCACATAAAAGGTTTTCAGTACTCAACTGATCTGTCGATAACACACCTGCTATTTGTAGATGATGCTATTTTATTTGGTATTGGTACTATTAGTGAATGGAGAGCTTATAAATATGCACTGGATTTGTTCTGCTCGGCCACAGGTATGACTGTTAGTTTGGAAAAGTCATCATTTCTCTATCAGAACGTTAATGCTAATATTAGAAGCCAACTTGCTGAGTTTCTTCCATATAGTATGGAACCAATCACATCGGGCTTTAAGTACTTGGGATACCGCCTGAAACCGCTGGGGTATCATACCTCTAACTGGAGATGGATGGTGGAATTATTTGAAAATAAGATGAAGAACTGGACCTACAGGCTGCTCTCTCTCGGAGGCAGAGTTGTTCTTATAAAAGCAGTACTCACTCGATTAGAAATTTATTGGTTTTCCCTAGCAAGATGCCCTAAATCTTTACTGTATTTACTTATGAGAGCTATTTTTTCCTTCTTGTGGGGTAGCTCAGAAGAAAATCAGAGAATTTACCCGATGTGTTGGGAAACTGTTTCTTCCCCAATTGAATATGGTGGATGGGATATAAAGAACCTTGAGTGGTTTGGATTATCGCTGAGATTGAAAATCATGTGGCAGCTTCTTATGGGAAATGGTATTTGGAGCATGATATTTGTACATAAATAGATCAAGAACAGGCCCTTAGAGAAATGGATCAGAGCTCGGAACTTCAATGTTACTGCATCTTCATACTTTTGGAATGGTTTTATTAGGATAGTGTCTTGGATTACTGGTCAGCTGGGCTGGAAGGTGGGAAATGGATTAAATATTAAGCTGGGAGTGAAACCTATAGTTGGGCTTAATACACCGTATCTCTTATCTGAGGATCTAAGAGATTACCTTACTGACCTGGGAATATCCAATCTAGCTCAGGCTCAAAATATGGATGCTTATGGATATGATTTTAACTGCTGGTATACTACTTCAGATCTGTACTTGGGGGTGACTTGGATGAACAATGGAGTACATATGTTAAAGGCCTATCACATGGTGGAATAAGAATTGGGAACTCTGAAGACACGCTACTTTGGATGTTTGACAAAAAGTTGGGTAAGGTGACAGCAAAAAGGGCATCTGATCTTATCGTCTCTGAACAGCTGGCAGTAATGGATGATAAATTTCTCTTGAGGGTTTGGCATTTCAACATTCCTCAAAAACTAAAATGTTTTATTTGGTTGACTTGTAATTTGAAAATTAACACTTGGGACATTCTGTGTAAGAGGGGATGGTGCGGTCCCAATAGATGCAGTCTTTACAAATCGGAAGCTGAATCTGTCGAACACCTCTTCGTTGGTTGCACTTTCGTGGAGAAGATGATTCATGGTATTAAAAGACACTATGATGTTCACCTACATTCGTCTGTTTCTTCTCTTTTAGAAAATCTTATTAGCTGGGTCTCAAAGGGTGGTAGTCTCCAGTATATGCCTTTATTTTTCATTTGGAATCTTTGGAAGGCAAGGAACCGATATATTTTTGAAAATTTGGAACCTAACATAGCCAGTCTATGTCATCAAATCATGCTTGAGGTTTCATCTCACAAGATCCCGCAGGTAATAAGGCCCAAAAATCGAAACATTGGAGATCCTCCAGTTATGAAATTTCCAATGGTATTTTTCGATGGAGCTGCAGCTGATTCCATTGGAGGAGCAGGTATATGTATTTGGTTAAATGAACACCATTTTTTGGCTATAAAATTAGGATGTGGAAGCAGTACAAACACTAGAGCTGAACTATTAGCACTCTGGGCATCTTTATTTGTCGCCAAAGATATTGGGTTGCCATACTTACATATCTTTGGCGACTCCTCAGCGATTATAAATTGGGCAAAGGGAGAATCCACCCTTGACATGGTGAGCCTTGAGGCTTGGTGTCTTAACACCGGGATGCTTATGTCCTCATTCACTCGAGTGGATTTCAGTCATGTCTATAGGGAACATAACAAGAGGGCAGCAGTAACAATAACATTGAGAGATAGCATGCCTTGTATTGGATAAGGATTCTGGGCTCTTGTTATTTCTTTAGGGACATTTTCTTACTGATGATATATTTCTCACTTATGAGAGGGATTTTACATGTATTGATGCCCAGGTACCGATAGTGTGGTATTGTTATGTGATTAGTTAATCTGTTGTATTAATGCACTAATGATGATGTACTACTGTTCTGTTAGGCCCATTGGGGTCCTGACGGGTTTGTTGATGATGTACCAGGTTACCTTTGATTCAATAGAATATAAAGGAAATGCTTTTTTCGTTTGATAAAAAATATAAAAAAATAAAAACTAATAAGATTTAACATTTTTTTGTTGAATTTTAAGGCTTGGTTTAGTTTGGTGGATAAAATATGAAACCAACATACAAACTTCTTCATTTGGTTTTCTTAGTTTATGTTATATGCATTGACAAATTTGTCTTACAACGAAAGGTTTAATTAGTTATATGCTTTCTAAAAAGTGGCTCTAAATTTCCTTAGTTGCTTTTAATGGCAATTCTAATTTTGCACGAAATAGTTAAAATTGTAGTAATTATAAATTTATTTAAGAAGATAATTAAAACTATGAATACATTTTATTTTTGCATATTATATTATTTAACTTCTTACAACTTTTGAATTGCACATACAATTACTTCACGGAAGGAGATGAGATCAAAACCATCTGACAACAAATGGGGCTGTGAATTAAGTCGTGTCTAAGACAAAGCCATCTCAGGTGATCAGAAAACACAGATTGGTCATACCCATTGCCATGTTTTAGGGTTTATGCCGAGGGTTTGTGGGTTCAATCCTCTGTTCAACTTGATTATATGTGGGTTCAGTCCTCGTCGAGCCTGGAGGGTTTTTATTCCTGGTCCTCGAGGTTTCATTTTGACGCTCAAGGTTTTGTGGGTTTAGTGGTGTTCAAATTGTCTCTTGGAGGTTCGGTCGCTTATCTGTTGTGATGAAGAAGACACCATCGTTGTCGCTTCACCACCGATTCACTGCCATTAATGCTCCACCAATGCAGCAATGCTTCATCAATGCAGCAAGAGTTTTCGTTGCGTTTAGACTTGGACATGCATCTTAATTGCTCCAGGTACAATCAATTTTTTTACATTTTCTGCGGCTTATCTTGTCAAACGCTTTGATTCATCGGGTTTGTTGCAACGCCTTTTCTTTGCAGCATCTATAAAAATCATGTGGTAACCATTCTTTGATACTTTTTTTCTTTTCATTGTATTATCTTTCTTTTGTTGCTCTTTGTTTAAGCTATGGTTTTCTAACAAAGGTTTGGCCATCTTATCAAAATCACAGGTATTTGTTCACCCTGTTGAAATGTTTTAGACAATAGTTGTGCTAAGAAAACATTCAATTAAGATTTCGGTGCCCTTTGAATTCATTTAATATTTACAAAGGGAAATTTAATTCTTGGAATTTTTAATTTTTTTTGTTATTTCAGGTTCACAGATGTAATTTATAGAATCCCTTTAATGATCTT
>LPNX011122562.1:222910-245756 GCA_001517045.1 Pseudotsuga menziesii
TTGTTCCCAATATTTTTGGCATATATTTGATAGTGGGTTTATTGTTGGTTTGAATTGCTATATGCTGTGTCAATCTGAGGGTCTGATTTTGCAAGTTGTTCATAATTGGTATTCCCAACTGGCTTAACAAAGTCTCATGTCATAACAGACATGAGACATGCTTAATCCATTTTAAAGGTTACATATCCACCTCGTTTTTTACAATGGATTTCTTGTTGGTTTGAATTGCTATATGTATAACATCAATTCAAGGGCTTCATTGTGAAATAGTTATCTATTTCAAGGGAGGAAGGTGCAGGGGGGATTATCTTTGATCCCAGAGGAAATATAGTAAATACTTACGATTGGGGTCTTGGACATCGATCCAACAATGAAGTGAAATGGCACTCAATTCTCCTTGGTCTGGAATTGGTAGGATAGTCTAAAGTCACAAAGCTCGTGGTCTTTGGAGATTCAAGGCAGGTTATCCAGAAAATGAGATCTGGATATAAATGTGGATCTACCAAGTGTAGAAGAATATATGATTGAAACTGTAGGCTAAATATTATTCCATAAGTCACCTTGTTGTAGAGGAAAGTTTCCTATGGCTAGGGTTTAAGAGGCCATTAACGTACTGGGGTTGAAAGAGAGATGCAAATGGTTCTGCAAGTATATATAAGCAAGTTCAAAGATTGGAATGGTTCATACCTTAGCCAAACGAAGGTTGATCCAAGCAGCCTTTCAATATTCCTCTTGCTCCTCTTGCTACAAGAGACCTGCAAAATGAATTATACCTTCCTCAAACCAATATGACCATATATAAATTAATGATAATCAAAACAATATGAGAAACTATTTTGATTAACATAAACATATAATCAAAATAGATATTCAAACACACATTTAACAATTATTTGGGAAGAAGAAGGACATCACATCTTTATTAATCATGAAAATAAGTACAAATATACCTTCTCTTCAAGTTGGGCACCTCATGAAACCTTGATCTGGTTTTGCTACTTCTCTTCTCCAAGGAACTCAGCCTCCAAGCTCTGCAACACAAGGAGAAATATTCTAGGGAAAAGGTGGGGGAAAGAGAGTCCCAATTCCTCCAACATAACAATGCAAAGATTCAAGTCCCCTCTCATGGACCTCTCTACCTCTATTTATATGCTACTGAAGAGATAGGGTCAAAGGCAAATTAGTTACAACTGAAGGAATCAGCTGCATAACCACCCAAACTACCCAACTTTGAGAAACTTTTTTTTTTTTACATCTACAGGAAAAACACGCGGGTTTCAAAGACAATAGTCGTGTATTCAAGGAACACACACGAGTTGCAGTAACAATACTCGTGTATGATACGGGGTTTGCAATGTAAATAGTCATGTTTTCAGGGAACATGCGGCTATTATGTAGAACAAGTCGCGTACAACACGTGGGTTTCCTTAAGGCAACTCGCGTGTACATCAAAAAATCTCATTTTTAGGGTACATCTAGGAATTTTCAGACTTTGGTGTCTTCTAGAATGTTTTAGCTGACTCAGATAAATTTCCAACAGTGCTGAGAAAAGGTCAAATGGATTTACAGAACTCTGGATATGTGTCCTCCAAGTTAGGTGTTTTTTCAGTGACTTTCATGAAGTGTCGTCATGGAAGTGTCGACATGCGACGGAGTCATGAGAAACTAGTCACAGGAAGAGATGTGTCATTTTGAGCTATAACAGATGCCCCTTAATGTATGAGGTTAGAGGGGAAGACGATAGCCAAAATACATTATAAAGAAAACAACTGAGTATGGAGAGAGAAGAGAATCCAAGATCGAAAGGCTCGAACAAAGGTACCTGAAAGAGAGATAAATGTCAGACAAAACTAATCTCTGGGACATACACGTCCATATAAAAATAATTTCCATAAGGATACAAGAGGATCCAGCATGTGTAACTGTCATGGTCACACAATATGAAAAAAGATGCCATATCAAATCTAAAGGAGTCATGGCCACAAAATAACAAGGCGGATGCATGCTCGACAATCGATCATAGCCACAAGAATACAAGGTGGATCTATGTCTCAGAAAAATGTCATATGAAGTGTGACAAGGTCTTGCGCAACTTAGGAAATAGCAAAAGATGACGATGCTACTCTCGGCCCAAGGTATTCATTCCAAACCTCCCAAAAAGGTACGAATCCTAACCATGCGAATAAAGGAGTTGAAGTCGAACATGGAGGAAACCGTTTGATTCCTGATCAATAATGAGAATCGTTAACAAACACGAGGGAATTCACCATTAATGAAAATGGTCCCCAAGGTACCTAGTATATTCTAACAAGTGTGAATACAAGGACTTGAATTCGAACAATTGAAGAATCCATCGAGTAGGAGACAGTAAGATATTCCCACTACCCAATAGCGAGGGAAATTTCCACTGATGACTACAATCCCCAAGGTACTGTCATAAAATATAAATCTCATTCATAGAGCAAGATGTGTTGCAGTCGATAGGAAGAGATCTATTGGAAGGAAGGCATTAAGTCATCCTTCATCATCCAACACGAGGTAATTCAAAGACTAATTGGATCTGGAACTAGTACTAAATTTCACAACAAGGACCTCCGAAGACATGATGTAATGAACTGATACCAGGGAATGGCCGACACAAAAGGTCAAGGAAACTGCAAAATTGCCAACAAAGGTTTAATCCTTAAACAGTGAGCATGACACAAAAGTGACTTAGGCAGCTATTGATACAAAAGGGAACAAACGTTACAAACCTGTAATGTAGGAGACATTGACATATTCCCCATATAATTGGAAAAGAAGCCAACTAGAGGAGCAAGAAACCCTGAATCAGGATAAAGTCAAAATATGAAACCCAACTATTGATAGACTCAAAACTGGTGCTTTGTTCAAGGAGACAAGACTTGCTGCCATGATGTAAAATACATGTGAATGAACTTCCCTTCCCTCTTTCTTGTAAAGGTTTAACGAGTCCAAGAAATCCAACTCGGGACCTTCTTCATTTTTGGCAATCTCGAAGAAGAGACAAAATAATGCTTGATAAAGCACCGATTCGGGGATTTTACGAACCTGAATTAGTGAATGGTCGACAGTGTTTTCATAGTTTAGAGAGTTTGAAAAATACAAAGAAGACTCCAGTGGGGTGCTTTTTTTGTAAATTTAGTATCCTAAGTCCGAAAAAGTATAAAACGATACAAAGGAGAGCTTTCATAGTCCAGGTGAACTAAGGCGCACCTTTTTCGCACTTAATCAGGGAGGTCCAAAAAAGGTTAAATTACCACCTACCCAACGCTCCTTTAAAAGCAGCATATAGCCTGAGTTTAAAAAGTGTGAAGGAAGGCAATATCACTCAGAAAGATCCATTTGATTACGAGAAATGGGGCTTACAACAGTAAACTCGATGCTTTGTTCTTTAGGGTTTAACGAGCATGACAAAGACATAAAGTATGCTCAGAATCTTTTTCATGTTTGGATCCTTTTCCGTAATTTTAGTCCCTCGTGTCCAGAAAATTGATAAACCTATACCTGAGAATACTCTTCTCAATTCTGAAGAAAAGAGAGTGCTCCTTTTTCGTAACTATTCCACATGGTCCGAAAAAGTGATAAACTACCACCAATGTGGATGCTTGTTCACTTATTCTTAACGAGTCTGAACGAACAAGTTTACTCGGCAGTCAAGTATATTTTGAGGAGTTAGACCTGGGCATAAAGAAACTCCATATCTTTCCTGTGAATTTTTAACGAGTCCAAAAAATTCAACTTGCAGCCTCCTTACTGTTTTTAACGAGCTCAAAGGAGAGCAAAAAGAATTCTCTAAATGCAAGGAGATGAGTGTCAGAGGAAGGCGAAACTAGTTCCAAGCGCAAGGAACAAACCTATGCATAATGCAAGGAAATCGAGCAAGATAAGGACACTTGAGGAGCATCTCCTCTAAGTAAAGGGAGTCAAGTTGCAAAGGCAAAATGATACAAGGTTGAGCGATGATGAGAATAGAGATGAGGGATTATACAGCAAGCTAAAAGCATGGAAGCCAACATCAGGATCATAAGCGTGAGCAGGGTACATGAAAATGCAATTACAACTTGAACAACAAGGTGAGGCTATTAAAGAATTGTGAATCCAACTAAAAATACCGTCTCCAAGAACAACAACATCAGAATCACATTCAAAATAAAAGATCTGACGCAAGTCACTTTGGCAGAAGCACATGCAATTTTTCTATCTTCTACAAAAGTTGTAGTCAAGGAAAAATCAACCGAAGAAGATTCTATAGTGCCAAAGCCTGAGTGTTTATGATCAATAATATTAACCTCGGAAGAAAAGAAAAAACCAACAAGGGAGATAGAAGCTGTAGGAACAAACTCAGTATCACAAGAGTTGAAAAATTCATAAGAAAAATCAAACTCATCGGGATCACTGACTTGTTGTTTGATGGGATAGTCAAAAGACTCAATAATACCAACATAAAAATACTGATCCATGGGAATATCAGGCTTACTAAGAAAATCAGGTTTAAACTTAGTCACAACTGAACTAACATTCAAAAGAAGGTCAAATTGTATCAAAGACTCTAGGAAGACTTCATCCAAAGGAAGGAGATCATCTGAGATAGGACACATGTCTAAACTTTCAAATGGATTGACAGAGTGGAGAGAAGGCTGGACAGTCTGTATAGGATGACTCACCTGGTCAATGCTGGGACCAAGTCCCGAGAAGGTAAGCATGAAAATAGAGGTTGCTTCTGAGTAGCAATTGCATGCAAAGGAAATGAGGCCACATAGCTCATCTGTGGCGGGGTAGGGTCTATAGAAACACTGGGAATCAATAAAGGAAAGACTTGGTCTCTAGTTGGGTGAGGAGACGGATTAAGAAAATCCAACTGATCAATAGTGACAATTTCTTTTCCATGATTAAATTACATCACACGAAATAATGTTGACACTACAGCTTACGTGGCATAGACATAATCACGCTCGAGGAGCATATTGAAGTCCAAGGGGTCTTCTATCACCATGAAGTCAACTAAGACGGTCTTATCACCCAAAGTAGCAGGTGTTTGAGCAAGAATTCCCAAGGCTATACTAGTTATTCCATCAAACACCAGTAACTGACTAGCAGTCAACACAAGGCTGGGAGATCCCATGCCTCGCCAAGCACGAGCATACAAGATACTAATTGAGGCTCCTTCATCAACAATACAACGAGAAATCGTGTACTATTTTACTTTGACCTTTATCTGGCAAGGTGCATCGGAAGGAAGTCACGGCTCAACTAGGCTATCCCAATCAAAGGAAGCAATCCGAGAGCTTGGTGGGGGTTCATATGAAGCGAGTTCAATGCCCCCTTGTTCAGTAAGTTCAGAACTAGCAGTGAAGAAAATGTGACTAGCAGACAATTCACTCTCCAAAGGAAGAGTGGGATTGATCGACAATGGAATCAATTCAACCGCTTCATGAAAGTTACTCTCTGAAGGGAGAGTGGGATTGACCAAAGGTGACATTGGTTCAATCACATAAGGGTCACTATCCGAAAGAAGAGTGGGGTGAACCAAATACTCGGAAGGTTTGACCACTAGCTCAACCAAATTTTGAGTAGGTTGTTGAGAAATTATAGGTCATTTAGGAGAAGGAGATACTTGAGTCTCAGACCACACTCTTCGCACCTCTACGATAGCAGGATGATTGGTGAGTAAGATGATCTCCCTCGCATAGTTTACAAGGGAACTTAAGTTTGCACTTCGAATAACCAGTTTTCTCAACAGTGTCAACATGACTAGCAGTGGCTGACGGGTTGCTCTTAGCATGACCTACAGAGGCTGAGAGTTTGCCCCCAGCATGACCACCAGAAGTTGGGTGACTGGGTCCAACCTGACTAAGAGAGGTTGGTTGCTCAAAAAATTCAGGATGTTCAAAAACGGGATGACCATGAAACCAAACTAGTTGTACCTTTGCTATGGTAGGGCATAAATAAGTAAGGTGGTCTCCCTCACAAAGCTTACAAGGAAACTTGGGCTTGTGTTTTGAACGGTTAGTATTTTCAACAATGTCAACATGAATCGCAGTGGCTGACTATTTGTCCTCAGCATGACCTACAGAGGCTGAGAGACTACCCGCAGCATGACCTACATAGGCTGAGAGACCGGGTCCAACATGACCTGCAGAGGTTGGAAGGGTAGGTTTAACATGCTTTGTAGCAATTGAGTGTGTTCCCCCAGCATGACCTTCAGAGGCTAGGTGGATGGATCCAACATGACATGCAGAGGTTGAATGGGGAGGTTCAACTTGTCTTATAGAGGTTGAACGAGTGCCTTCCGCATGAACTGCAGAGGTTGAGTGACTGGATCCAATGTGACCTGGAGAGGTTGGAAGGATCCCACCAACATGATCAACAGAGGTTGGATTGTGAATATCAACTTGACTTGCAGAGGTTGAGTGCTTATATCCAACATGACATGTAGAGGTTGGATGGGTTCCCCAAGCATGAACTGCAGAGGCTGGGTGGTGAGGTTCAAATTGACCTGCAGAGGTTGAACGGGTGCCCCCTTGCTTATGTGTCTTCTTCCTATTCCTCCTTCTTTTACTTCTTTTAGACTGTCAGTTACTAGTATCAGTACTTTCACCAGTAGAAGGAGGAGGAGGAGAAACTACAGGTGAAGGGGAAGCAGTGATGCCCTTGATATAAGGAGATTACTTGAGAAGCATCAGAGGCATTCAAGATAGTTGGAGTGGAAAACAACCACACTGATATCCCTAGGGTGAATCCAGGTAGATTCAAGGTGGCCATCAAAGGAACACCAACATTCATTGTGAGAGGAATAGTACAAGGAGTTCCCAGCATGGGGATCTCTTGGTTGGCGTTCAAAGGGGTGTTATCCATAGTTTCAAATAAGGAGACAAAGTCTGAGGTTGACAAGAAACCAACAGTACAAAGAACACACCACTAGAAAAATATCAAAGTATCAAACTAGGAAAACAAGATGCCTTCTAGAAGAAAGTTTATAGATGGTTACTTGGAGTCCCTGTAGATGTTATTAGGAACAAGCAGAGGAATCACCCAACCTCCCTCCCACACCTTCCACCAGGGTTACCTTCCAATCCCATCCAAGGTAGACCAGAAATAGCCTTCCAATATACCTGTGTATGAACCCTAATGTCAGAGAGACTAAAGGATACCACAACTATACTGAGAGTTTGGGGGGACAGTCACAAGTCTGATTCATATGCATGGGAAAGGTATCAAATCCTGAAACCCTCTCAACACCGGCACTGCATGAGGCACAAGAGGTGGTATTGACAGAAGTCCCCAAATGCATAAAAATATTGATCTACGCTCGAACAAGGAATTGGAGGGTTATCTCCTCAGTCTAGGTCCTCATGCGACCTTGTGCTTAACTCCTGTGTGAGAGGAGATTCCCAAATTCACTCAATATAGAGGAGGATTTACCTAGTGATGGGCCAACCACGTTTGAAATCAAGTACTTGTGGACAGTTAAAACTCCCTAGTCCACAAGTCTAGCCTAAGCTAATTGGTTTAAGAACCTAAAAAAGAAAACTTACTAGTAATTTTTAATTATATCGTTATTTTTAATTGGATATTATTAGTCAAAGGTAATGGCATGAAACTTGTATGGTGTTTTGACTCAAAGTTGAAACAAAATGACTAAGCAAAGAGAAACGAAATGCAAAAAGAAAAAACTATTCTCTTTCTTTTCAAATAGAAACTTGAAAGGAACAAAAGAACAATTTATTTTTTATTTTTTCAAAAATAATGATATGCAGTGCATTAAAGACAAAACCCTGATCTACATGCATATTAACCAACTATATGTTCTTTTTCTTTTTATTTTATAAAGCAAAAGAAAAATACCTACAAGCTAAAGTATGCAGATAACAAGAACAAAGCAAAGGGAACTCTGCTATGCAACCACCAAACAAACTCTAGAATGCCCTAAAGTTAGTATAAACCCTACTTGGAAGGAAGGCTTGCATAAGAGACAAGTCAACTATTTTGGCACAGTGAAGTGAACCAACAAAATAAGAAAGAAACAAAGACCAATAAGTTTCTAAGTTCAGACAAAGATTGCTAACAGAGGTTGACCAGAAACATAAGCCAAAAATCATACCAAGCAAAGGGGGCGGGGGGAACGAGAAAAGAACAAAACCTAATGCTACAAAAAGACTTACCACATAAATAAAGAGAAACCAAGAGGAAAGACACTAACTCCCTGGAGTCATGCAGTTGCAGAGGACCCCAAAAGACCTACCAAACAGCCCACAACATTAGAAAAAACCACAAAAAATGAGGAAAAAACATTGTTTTAGGGGCACACGTGAGTTTCCCTATTGACAGGTCACATGTAATACATGGGTTTACAGTATAGAAGGTTGCATGTACAAACCAGACACGCGATTGTGTATTTTGTATGTCAAAACCCCAATTTTCCGAAAATTTTAAAAAAAATAAATTAAATGCATATAATTTCAATGAATGTAGTCGCTAATTGTTTAATTAGTTATCTGTTACTGAATTCATATCTGAATTAACTTTTAATTATGTTTATCTTTATAGAACAGTTTCTTTTCATTTTACTGATTTGTTTTGATCTTGCGACCACAAGGTGGAACTGCCATGAAAAACTGGGCTTACTTAGCTTTCAAGCTAACGCAGAAGTTTCCTTCTCTTACAGATTTACAGGTAAGAGGTTCGGGTGCTGCTTATCAATTTCTTAAGTATTCAAATAAATTCATCGCACAATAATTTCTTTAGTAGAAGAATATACATGCTAGTCAGATTTCACGACTTAACGAGGTATAGCATCTCACTGTTTTTCTTTTCCAAAAAGTTATAGAAATGGATTTGATTCTACTAGTATTGATAACAGCTATTTTCCTTTCTTGAAGGCTTGATTTAATATTTTTACTGAGTATTAAACTTTCTATGTTTATACTAAGCGTCAAAAGTAAAATGCTTTGCATATTTCTTTACAATCATAACAAGTATGGCAGAAATATAAGATCATAGGGTCTAGTTTTCTTTGTACAAACTTACGAATCTAAGCCATTCAAAAGTAAGGAGACTAATACTAATGTGGTGATAACATGGAATTATTATGTAAATTTCTTTTCATAACATGACCAATAGTCTTACTTTGATTAAGTTTCAAGTTGGCATAGTGAGTAAATACCAAGTTTATAGGACAAGAAGGGTCATAGAATGAATTTTTCCCACGTGAGTTTATGGTTATCCTTTATTATAAGTTCTAACAACTTTTACTATGATATACCCTCTTTATCTTTGTACATGCATAAATACTAAGTTAAGCATTAATCTTACTTTCGCTTAAGTTGTAATTACTTAGTTGAATTTGCTTGTGAGTAACTTTCTCGCTAAGAGGATAAACATTATTGTTTTCTTCTATTAATGTTCTTTACAAAATTCTACACTTTAAGTGATTATAAGTGTCAATGGATAACGTTGCATATCTTGGAAAGGTGAAAGGGTTAAGCAAAGAGCCACCCAATGCATATCATAATAAACCTTGTTCACATTTTTAATATACCACACATTATAAAGTAGAAAGTCGTAGTATCCACACGACTTTGGTGATTATTATGATGAATAACAAACCTACATTTCCCCATGCAGCGTAGGTGAAGGTTGACATTGTGACCAAGGTTGAAGTTTATCCTTTGATTTCCAAAAATTGGATTAATAACGGATGAATATCTCGACGGGAACTATACACTTCTACCCACTGCATGCAAAAATTTATCAGGTTGTCGTGGCAGCGTCTTGGCCCTGTATCTCACAGTTAAAAGCTTAAAGTTGAACCCTCACTAGTTATTTTTCTCATTGCCTTCGGGCCCTCTAGCCGCTCTGCTATCATGCCCTTACCTGTGCAGTCGCTTGCATTCGATGGTGGTAGCCTCTATACTCGCCAATCTTCTGCATAAACTCATTCTATCAGTTTTAAAGGAGTGCTGTTAAGAGACTGCTTCGTTGCTAGGCAAAGGGTTTTTAAATTTTCTTTAGGGTTTCTTTGCTGTGACTGGTCCATCGTGTAACCTTAAATTGCACAGAGTTTCCTTCTTCTCGTCCTGGCACTGCTGGTTGTATTTTGTAATTAGGGTGACTGAGCATAGGACTACACTATAGATTCGACCTCATAGCTGGAAAGGTAGTAACCCCCATTCTTCTTGCAGCCGATGATACGTTGTTTTCCCTTTGTGCTGAAGGTGACTCTGCTGTCCGTGGATAGTCGTGCTTCATTATCCTTTCCAGGTGAGGAAAAATATACCGATACCCTTCCTTCTTTTACAGTTTAGTTTAATATAAAGGTTTATTTGAAACAGGGTTTTAACCAACATCATTTCTTGTAATAGGTGTCGACTCGACCCTTCGTACAGACAGAACAGGGATGGAACGCTACCTACTTACGGTAAGCCTGGTATCACCATGGCATCTTCCTCCTTGTTGGTCCCTCGTGGGATAATGTGGTTTGGTAGTCGAGGCCTAAAATACCCTCATGGGTTTTGGTTGTTCTGGTTGTTTGCTTCGTCGTTTTTCATGGTTGTTAAGACCCTCGCTTACTGCAGGGTTCTACGGCTTCGGCCGTGAGTGTACATTTTATCTTGTTTTAATAATACTATGTTTATATAAAGGAACAGGCTGTAAAAAGCCTCCCTAAGTGTATTTTCAATATGGACGTGAGTAAAGAATGTTGAACTGGGTTTTTACAGTTATTAACTCTGATGTATTTTGAATGAATAGGGTTTTTACCCTATTTTTTGACAGTAAAGAAAATAACACAGTTCTTTTTTAATTTACTGTTAAATTATACTGCGCTTCTGCAAATGTAAGGGTTACTAGTTATATTTCATAATATATAGTTAAGCTCGAAAGTCGAGCATTCTGTCACTCTATTATTTATTTCCTATTTGATTATGCATTTGATTTTTACTCTTAAAATTTCGTTTTATAAAATTATCATCAGGGTTTCTGTACCTGGTTTATATATTGACTTACTTGTTATTAAGAAATCATAAATGTTAATATGCAGTTTATATCCTTCAATTATATAGGGTTTTTATGTTTTCTTTGAACAATGTTCTTAGGTACTGTCCATTTACCTTGTACTGCCAGTTTACCTTGTAGCACAGAAAGTATAATTAGTTCAAGTTTGCAATTAATGTAATAAGAACATTACCTTAATTTTAGAATGATAATATTCCTATATTGTATGTAATAATAGTATATTGTTATTAATATAATAAGGGTGTTATCGTTCTTCAAAGTACCAATGCTTCTATGGTTAATATTCTTAGTTTTTATTTTTTATTTTTTTTTATTAGTACATAGAAAGATAACATTTTGTTGTCTATTTCTTGTATTACTTATGCTAATACTTTATAAAGTTCTTTTTATTATCTAGTTTGTCTTATTAGTTATACTATTGATATATATATACAAAAGAAACCAATTAACTCTATCTAGAGTCTATCTCATAAACACATATAGTAACATTCATTTACGCTTAAAGAAAGATAGATTAACAGCTCTGGAAATTGTTTGAGCTTAGTCTAAATAAAAAGGAAGAAAATAATGAAATGATTACATTACTAATCATACATAAAATCTAGACCAACTTGGTTTGACAGCAGAATTTAATCATTATTTAACTACTCCTACTTTCAGTTTTGTTATTAGACATATAACAGTTAAATTATTGTAATCTGGAAGAAAGAAGCTGTAAGGTTAAACAGCAGACAATTCTAGTCTAACCCTACTCTAGTGTGATTATTATATTCTTCTATTTGTTCTTTTAAAAATAATAGAATTACTGAAAGTAAAATACTGTACAAGGAAATAGTTTTATCTATGAACACATGCTACTGTCAGTAAAAAAAAAATATCTCTTCTGATAATAGATAAAGAAACAATCTACCATTCTACAATCTCATCACACCATCTTTATTATAATTTTACCCATGTGCTGGAGTACAGTCTGGTAAACCCAGATGAGGAAAAACACAGTGGGTTCTTATTTTTCATCAAAAGATTCTATGAATGATAAACTAAAAACATTTACATCACTAAACCATCTAAATCTTTATATCATAAACTACAAACATAACATTCAACCATTCGCAGTTATTAAAACAAAGACAGTTAGGTGACAGAACCTGTTTAATCTTGGACAACAACACCAATGGGAGTCAGTTCCTCCCTAGCAACTCCTGGAGAGCGCTCAAACAGCAACTCCTCAGGACCCCCGAGCTTGCTCTGGTCTCCCTGGCTGGAACTAGGTGCAGCAATAGTCAAATACCAGTCTTCAAACTCAGTATCAATCCTGAACTTATCAGTAAGTTCTCCCAGCTAACAAGCTGTAATAGACCAAGTTACTGCAGCATTCCTCTCAGAACAACTTCCTTACTGTTTTTCCCTTTTTCCCCAATGAATTTCCTGAATAGCATTGTCAAAACCCCAAAAATTCGAAAAATTTAAAACTTTTAAAATAGCATATAATCATATTAAAAGCAGTCATTTAACTGTTTGATTTGTTTATACTACTAGAATTGTAACTGAATGATCTTTACTTGTGCTTAATTTATATGATGAGTTTCTTGTCAATCACTGATTGTTTTCTGTTTGCAACCGCAAGGGGGATTGCTATGACAGACTGGGCTTACTTAGCTTCTAAGCTAATGCAGCAGTTTTTCTTTCTCTTATAGATATACAGGTAAAGTTCGGGTCGCTGCTAACAGATCTTTTTAAAGTAATAGATAACAATTTGCTGTACCAAATCATTCAGTAAAAATATAGATATATATGCATGTTATCCAGTCTATCAAGCTTTTACAGGTAAAGCTTTTCCTATAATATTTCCTTAAGATCTTACTGAAAGAAAATTGGTATTTACTTATAGAAATGATAGTTGTTTTTCCTTTATAATGTCAGCATTAAGCATATCTATGAGGTATTGAATCATTTAATGAGTTTACTGTAATGCAATCATAGAGGTAAATAATAATTCTTATCTAGTACAGTAAATAAATCTGGGTTATGATGTTCTTACCCAATTTGCTTATCTGTTGCTACTACAACCTGTCAAGTTACAATATGTTTTCCAATGTAAAGAATCTGGAGTTAATTATATTGATCTATATACATTCTTACTTCCAGAAATTATAATATTTACTATCTAGTACATGTCTCTTCTTAAAATTTAAAGATTTACATTGAAAGGGGAACTACTTCTATTTCTAAGATTGACAATTGAATAGAATCTAAAAGCATCTTAGATTGTATTTCCAGACTATAGTGATTATACTCAATTTATGAGTTTCCAGATTATACCATCAACAAGAATAGTGTAAACCTCTTATTATACTCTCAAATACACCATCCTTATAAAACTGTGAGCATAAATATAACAAAGTCTAATTGTTATCATAAGAATCTAAGACTATTTTGAAATTGTTATCATATTGGTAATAACAAGCAAAAATAGACTAGAGTAATCTTATTCCAAATTTATGGGTTATAAAGTTTAAATTCTTCAAGTTAAAATCGTGTGAAGAGCAAATTGACAAGTCCTTTACCATCTATGCCAAGCTAGGGTAATAAGCAACTTAGTTTGTTGAAAAGTAATCAACTAAACATAACAATGTTTTACTATCTATAGAGTTAAAGAATTGATATATGTATTATCTTCTCTTGTGACCAGGGTAGTTGGTCATATGGTCATAAGTCTTATGAACCATTAAAACTCAACAATATACCCCTATCCTTATAACTTTTATAATGCAAAGTTTATATTGCAAAGTTTATGATGCAAAGTTTTTAACCTTGAAAGCGGTCTAAATGCAAGGTTTGCAACATATACACGATGTTAGTGTTAACATTACAATGCAAGGTTCTAATGAAAAAGCATAGTTTAAAGTTTATAAAGCATAATTTAATATGCTAAGTTCTAACATTATGAAATGTATATTGTAATGCAGGTCAAATCATTAGATAGCGACCCTATGGGATATCCATACGATAATTTGTTTGGTAAACAAATGATTGGGAAAACCTTATACTTCGACCCACTCTCATGCAATCAATTATAGCACTGACGTGGTCGCTTCTTGACCATGCACTGGTGGTTTATAACATTGACTCAACCCTAAAATTTATCATTTTCTCCCTCGCCTTCGGGCTTGGAGGCTCTGCAAAACCCTCCTGGTTCGTTTTTGCTAACGCTTGCTTGATAGCAGCTCAAATGTTGCTCCCGTCCTTCGTGCCTCTTTACGGCTCTGTGTAGAAGTCTGTATCTTGATATTGGCAGTCATAAGGTCTTGAAGAACCTAGGGTTTTTCCTTTGGGTTCCAAAGTCGTCTCTGTCACAGCGTAAGTGAGGTATTCGACTTGATATTGTCAGTATTTCCATTGGGAAGGATACCCTTCGGTTTTGCCAGCGCGTTCTTCACAGAGATAAAGGGAGGGTTATGCTTCCTCGGCTCTTGGTTATTAGACTGTTTTATCAGTAGCAGCACCTCTTCACTCTCGCCAGTGAGTTACAGCTCAGTCCTTTTAATTTATTCGTGAATACAGCTTATCCATAAAATGATAGTTATTTTTAACTATGAACTGCTCCTTCTTTTGCAAGTTTGATCTCCTTGCTGTAGAGTGGAAAACACCAGGTTTCGACGAACAGCTTCTCTCCGGTAAGCCTGGTCTCGACACGGCGTTCCCCTTGCTAGTTTACTTAGGACTGTTAGTCAAGGGTTTGAGTGATGCGATACAGATGGTTACTTCAGCTCTGTTTTAATCTTTAAATGTACGTTAGAAAGAATTTTTAACAAGCTTAACCCTATGCTGTGCAAGGGTGTTACGACCCCGGTCGATATTGTAAATACTTGTTTTTCTTCTGCGTTTAAGGTTATCTATAAAAGAAGTATTGTATCTCTGTAGAAAGGCAATGGCTGCAAGCCTGCCTGTATATGAGGTTACGTCCTCTATACTCTGTTTACTTTATTGTATTCTTAAGAATCGTTCAGGGTTTTTACCCGAGTTTTGAATATGGCTTAATATAAAGCTTTCCTGTAACTTGGCTTGTCTATAGCATGCATTTTTCTTTATTTCTCGGCTCTATACAGAAATGAATAAATTATTAATTTATAACCACTTACTCTGTGGGTTTATGGTGCGGTCGTGGGTGAAACATTGTCTTTTCACACAATAATTATTATATTTGTATAACTGGGTTTATAGGATTCAATTTTTTATTTACAATGGAGATTAAGTCAGTTGCTTAATCTGTTATTAAAATTATTACTGTATTGATATCTAAGAGTTAAGTGAATGATATTAACCTTAATAGATAAATTCGATGATTACTGTTCTGTTATTTAAGAGTAAATCTGGGTTATTTAACTTATTGGTAACCCTTCTCTTTAATGATTTACTGTGAGGATTATGTTCTTTAAGTTACTGTTTATATATTATTTCTTAAATTATAATGTATATAGGGTTATACCCTTTTACCCATATTGTATCTGTTATTATAATTCTCTTGTATTATTATAGGTTGTGATACAATACTGTAATCCATTTTAGTATAAAAGGGTTCTGTACATAGAGTACTTTCTAGCTTATTGTTTAATAAATTTGTTATTAAATTTCTCCTTACAGGTTTTATATCCTGACTTCTGTTTATTTAGAAGTTATAAAAGTAAGGGTAACCCTTTTGAATTAAAAGGACCTGTTGTATTCTTATTAATTATTACCATTGTCTTTTAATAATGTTTATTTACTTTACAAAGCACAGTGTATGACTAGTTCATAAATATACTTTATTTATTTACATCCTAAGTATAAATAAACTAAGTTTTTATTTGTATAATAATATAGTACCTAAATGTTATTGTTATAATGTATATAATATTATTACATTATAGGTAATATAATTACTTCTTCTCAATGTTACTATGAATGTTATTTTAATGTTATTTACCAAATGTTTGATTTGGGTTCTTTATTTAGTTGTATTACCTGAATAATTCTATATTATTACTTATTTAATATTATTTAGTAGGTTTTCATATACCTATATATATAAATAACTGTGTATATGATAACATTCGTTTACCATAATAATAAAAATAGAATACCAGTTATGAAATATGCTTAAACTTAGTTAAATGAAAGAGTACTTAAATATTTGCATTCTTAACTATTTTGCAAACTGATACAAATAGGATTCGTCTGTAAAATCAAACAGATAATTAACAAATACATAATTATACCCTATTGTCAGTTTTGTTTTATTTTAACTCTAAAAGGTTAAATCCTCTTTAAAACTAGAAAATAACAATCAAAACTTAAACTGCAGAGATACTTAGTCTATCTTTTCATTTTTACAGCTATATTTTCAGAAAACAAAGGTACAGTACTAAGACTAGTTTTTAAAACTGTAAGAAGATAACTTATGAATTTGTAAAAACACTTGTAGTAACTGCAAGTAAAATAGGAAACTCGGTTCAGAAGAATACTACTTCTTAACACCGAGATGCTGTGCTAGAGTACGGTCTGGTAATACCAGATGTGGAAAAAAACAGTAATTATTAACAGATTTACATACTGATATTTCGAGATACTAACTTTACTGAAAACTAACTAACTACTCAGACATATAAATCAACATAACATGCATCCATCCATACTCAGTAAACATAAGAATAAATGGCAGAACCTGTTTAAGCTGTGGACAACGACAGCAATGGGAGGCCATTCCTCCCTACCAACTCTTGGAGAGCGCTCAGACAGCGACTTCTCAGGACCCCCGAGCTTGCTCTGGTCTCCTGGCTGGAACTAGGTGCAGCAAATCAGATACCAGTCTTCAACTCAGTATTAAATCAGAACTATCAGTCAGTTCTCTCAACCCAAATAGTTGTAATAAGAATCAAGTTACTGCAGCAATCCACTCAAAACACTTCCTTACTGTTTTTCCCTCTTTCCTCAATGAAATTCCTGAATAACATTCACCTGAATGAATTCTCTCTGGAATAATATCTGAGCAGCCTTAGCTCTCTTCATTGAGTACTTTTAAAAGATTGCCTAGGTCTTTGTTGGGTTAACTGTCATTTAATGAGCCACCTGCCCTGATTCCACTTTCTTGGGGAATCATGACACCAAATATAGGGAAGTTGCCACCTGCAACTTAGGAAGTGTTTGAGGATGCTGCCACTTGTCTTTTGCCTTTCCACCTAGTTCCATCCACCAGTTTGACCAGTAACCTCTTTTAACAGCTCTCCCATGCTGTTGTCTCCATAATTTATTTATTAATAATAAAATATTCTGAATTACACTCCATTACTGTTGACTCTGCTGAGTCATCAATCCCTACTTAGGATTAAATTTAACATAATGTCTCAGAAATATAATAAAACAAATTACATAATTTTACAAAATTGGGGTATGTGACAAGCATTCCACCTGAATGATTCTTCTCTGGAAAATATCTGAGCAACCCCCAGCTCTATTCATTGGGTACTTTTAAAAGATTGCCTAGGTCTTTTTGGGTTAGTTGTCATTTAATGAGCCCCCTGCTTTGATCCCACTTTATTGGGGGATCATGACCCCAAATGTAGGGAAGTTGCCACCTGCAACATAGGAAGTGTTTGAGGATGCTGCCACTTGTCTTTTGCCTTCCACCTAGTTCCATCCACCAGTTTGACCAGTAACCTCTTATTAACAGCTCTCCCATGCTGTTGTCTCCACTTTTATTTATTAATAATAAAATATTCAAAATTACATTCCACTTCTTTTGACTCTGCTGAGTCATCAGTTCCTACTTAGCATTAAAATTAACATAATGTCTTAGGAAATATAATTAAAGCAATTACATTATTTTACAAAATTGGGGTATGTGACACTGTAACTCGTGTATTGGTGAGAAAAAACCCAAAAAAAAGTAAAAACTTACCTTAGGAAGGCATGACATGTGTTCTATCAGACTGAGACGGTGTTCCTAAGTGGCAAGAAGGACCTAAAAACTTGAAAAATACTGAAATAAAGACAGAGAAACCCCAAACAAACAATGATCTCCCCAGAGGAGTTTCCAGTTCTGTTGTAGAGGAAATTTTCCTATGGCTAGGGTTTAAGAGGCCATCAACGTACTGGTCTGCAAGTATATATATAAGCAGGTTCAGAGATTGGAATGGTTTGTACCTTAGCCAAATGAAGGTTGATCCAAGCAGCCCTTCAATCCTCCTCTTGCTCCTCTTGCTCCAAGAGACCTTCAAAACGAATTATACCTTCCTTAAACCAATATGACCACATATAAAGTAATGATAAGCAAAACAATATGAAAAACTATTCTGATTAACATAAACATTTAATCAAAACAGAGATCCAAACACACATTGAACAATGATTTGGGAAGAAGAAGGACATCACATATTTATTAATCATGAAAAGAAGTACATATATACCTTCTCTTCAAGTTGGGCACCTCATGAAACTTTGATCTGGTTCTATTGCTTCTCTTCTCCAAGGAACATAGCCTCCAATCTCTGTAACACAAGGAGAAAGCTTCTAGGCCAAAGGTGGGGGAAAGAGAGTCCCAATTCCTCCAACATAACAACGCAAAGATTCAAGTCCCCTCTCATGGACCTCCCTACCTCTATTTATATGCTACTGAAGAGATAGGGTCGAAGACAAATTAGTTACAATTGAAGGAGTCAATTGCATAACCACCCACACTACCCAAACTTTGAGAAACTTCTTTTTTTTACATCTACGGGAAAAACACACGGGTTTCAGAGACAACAGTCACATATTCAAGGAACACACGTGGGTTTCAATGACAATACTCACGTATGATACATGGGTTGCAATGTAAATAGTCACGTTTTCAAGGAACATGCAAGTATTATGTAGAACAAGTCGCGTGCAACACACGGTTTTCCTTAAGGCAACTCACATGTACATCAGAAAATCTCATTTTTAGGGTACTTCTAGGAATTCTCATACTCTGGTGTCTTCTAGAAAGTTTTAGCTGACTTGGATACCTTTCCAAAGGTGTAGAGAAGAGGTTAGACGGAGTTAACAAACTTTGGATATGGGTCCTCCAAGTTAGGTGTTTTTTCAGTGACTTTCATGAAGTGTCATCATGGAAGTGTCGGCATGCGACGAAATCATGGGAAAGTGGTCACAGGTAGAGATGTGTCATTTTGAGATATAATACACCTATATTCATATTCTCATGGAAAACAATAGATCTGTTGACAAAATTTCCAACCAAGGAGACAAACAACAACTTGTAATGGTTAAAATCAAGAACCAACATCAAATTCATAAGCATGTCCCATAGTTTTATTTTTTATTATAGGCTAAGGTTGGGAGACATATTTCATGGCCCTACCTCAAGTCACCTTCCCACGGTGACTATTCGAACCCCACCATTATGTGTCAATCACTGTGGACAAGTGGCAACCTTCTTCATGTGATTGCTTTTAAAGCTCGTCCTCTCTTGCAAACTCTCGAGGCCTTGAGACAATTGTTGGCACGAAGCATGGAGGATAACATAGGTTCCCCCCCTCTTCTGCACATTGTTTGATAGTCTGGTGAGTGACGGAATGAAGGGAAACATAGGCAGCATGGTTAAAGACGAATCCCAATAGATTTAGAATTCGTTTCATGGTCTGGTGAGCGATAGAACCAAGAGAAGTAGAGGTATTTGGATCAAAACAAAGTCCAACAGATCTAGGACTTGTTTTTATACCTCTCTTGGGTGTCTTGCAGCAGATATTAGAACATGATGAAGAGCAAAGGAGGGAACCCTGACATTGTTGATCCCAGATCCATCCTGAAAGACATTAAATTGTATATTCGAAGGGTATACGAAATGGTGGGCATTGGTGTTCAGGAGAACAGAGACCTAGAGCCCGATGTCATATTCAAAGCAAACCAGATGGGCTGCCACGAATCCAGGATAGATGACAATGAACGTGACATGAGAGGGATGATGGGCACCGTGTATTTCACTAAAGAAGAAATTTTGAAGATGGCCAGAGTGACCCAGTGCAGCCACTGTCAGGATTCTCCAGACCAAGGCAACCACCCAATGGAGGAAACTTCGTTCGTGTAGCTTGCTCATGAGATTGAAGGTAAGAAAAAGAAAAAGATTTTGCTCTGTTATCCTAGATGTATTTTTTCATTTTGCTCAATAATCAATTTGTTAGAGTATACACTTAAATGGGTTTGAAAACTTTCAGGAAGCATCTTAGGAATATTAAAAACTCTTCTTTATGCATAGAAGTTACAGTATTTCTCTTTCTCTAGAACTATTTGAAACCCCGGTTTCGGTCAACCTTTTTTTCGATCTAGTACATTCTCTTGTTTCAATTTAAAAATAATAATAATAATAATAGTTATCTATTTGAATTGAATTGAATGATATAAAAATAAAAATAAAAACTTGGTTATGATTGTAAGGAATTAACCATGCATATAGATGTAGTTAATTAGTCAAACTCACATGTTTAGAGAGAGAAAGTTGTAGGGAACATTCAACATTGGCTTCAAGATAGTTGCTTGGGTTGTAGCATGCTATTACTTAGTACCCAATAAAATCAACTAATAAAAATAACCATTAACCTAATGTTGAAACATATGCCTTTTGTTTTATTCATTTAAATTATGTTCCATCGATGTGATGGATGTGGTAAACTGTTCCAGCATCAAGTTTAGTGTGTTTTTAAATTTACAAGGATAGATATGCAATGTGCATGCCAACAATTATCAATTTGAATCGATTTATTAAATATACAAATGTACTTGTTTCTGGATGTAAGTAATTAACCATGCATATGGTTGTAGTTAATCGGTCAAAGGCACATGTTTAAGGAGACAAAGTTGTAGGGAACAACCAAAATTGGCTTTGTGTTAGTTGCTTAGCTTGCAGTGTGCTATTACTCAGTACCCAATACAATCAATAAAATCATTGTTACCAATATGCCCAAATGTATGCCTTTTTCTAACTAAATGTATGGCATTAAACACAGGGTAATGTTGGGAGAATGTATGGGTGTAGACGAATGTCCATTCACCTCCCCTTTCCTTTATGACAAAATGCAAATGGTCATTCTTGAACATACAAAAATCATTAAAATATTCTTAAGAAAAAATAACATTGTTATCGTGTTTCATATAGAAGCTATATAAACTATGAAAGCAGGCCTTATCTTTCTTGACCATAACTTTTATGCAATGGGTTACTATGTATATATATTATAGATCTCAAGACATGCAATGATTTTTGGGTTTCAGTGCCGTAAGGAAAAAAAAAGAAATTTCATAGAACAAATTCTTCATTTTCTTGACCATAACTTTGATGCAAGGGTCATTTTGAAAAAAAAAAACTTCTTTCAAGGCATGATAAATTACATTTTTTGTTGAACTACATTATACATTACAATGCAAGAATATATTTGCATGTACGATTTGTAGTTCCTTCCAGCTATGTATAAAATTTCCTTTCTACTTGTGGATTTGAAATCCAACAACCATTGCATATCTTCATATTTATAATATACACAAGCATATCTTTTTTGTCTCGTCAACTTGTCAACTCACAAGTTTACAATGTTTTTAATTGTGCAATAGTTATATATATATATATATATATATATATATATGTATGTATGTATGTATGTATGTATGTATGTATGTATGTATGTATGTATGTATGTATGTATGTATGCTTAGCAATAGTTATCTATTTGAATTTCCTTGAATGATTAAATATATATAAAAAATGGTTATGGTTGTAAGGAATTAACCATGCATATGGATTTAGTTAATTGGTCAAACGCACATGTTTAGGGAGAGCAAGCTATAGGGAACAATCAACATTGGATTTGAGTTAGTTGCTTGGGTTGTAACATGATATTACTTAGTACCCAATAGAATCAACTAATTGGTCAAACGCACATGTTTAAAGAGAGAAATCTATAGGGAACAGTCAAAATTGGATTTCTGGTAGTTGCTTGAGTTGTAGCGTGCTATTACTTAGTACCCAATACAATAAATAAAATCATCATTACTAGTATGCCCAATTGTATGCCGTTTGCGGACTAGATGTATGGCATGAAACATAGGCTAATACTGGGAGAATATATGGTTGTAGGAGAATGCCTGGTCACCTACCCTTTCCTTTACGATGAAATGCAAATTTTCATGCTTGAACATACAAAAATCATCAAACTATTCTTAAGAAAAAATAACATTGTTAACTTGTTGCAATAGAAGCTATATAAACTCTAAAAGAAAACCTTATCTTTCTTGACCATAACTTTCATGCAATGGGTTACTATGTCTATATATTATAGATCTCAAGATATACAATGCTCATTCGGCTTCAATGCCACAAGCAAAAAATAACTTTTCTAGCACAAAGTCTTCATTTTCTTGACCATAACTTTGATGCAAGGGTCATTTTGAAAAAAAATGTCTTCTTTCAAGGGATGATGGGGATATGAGTCAAGCCCCATCTGACACCAGATAGGGTTGTGAATCAAGTCGTGCCCAGGATCAAGACAAACCTTGTGATGGTCACCTAGCATTCCAAGGTCCATCACTAAATAAACCTGCGTGAAAATAGCCGCTTGAAACCTAGTTAAGTAGTCACCTGGGATTCGAGGGTCCCCTTACCAATGGACTGTGACTTGAATACGAAATTGATAATATATTTGCATGTATGCTTTGTAGTTCTTCCTTCTATGTATAAACTTTCCTTTCTGCGTGTGGATTAGAAATCTAACAACCATTTCCTATATATATATATATATATATATAT